>APFE030013518.1:147077-219816 GCA_000404065.3 Pinus taeda | reverse complement strand
CTTTAGGGGGCAACTGTTATAGACATATTTGGGCACTGCAACCCCAATCTCATATGTCCATAAACCAAGGGATTTTAAACCCCTAAAAGTGTTGTTTCATACACTAAAGGAACAAGGTCAGCTGATTACATCATCTCCCAGAAGTTCTCCCTGAAAAACTACTCAGAACTAGTCAAAACTGGACCATACATACTGCTCAGTGCTAAGGGTGCGATGCATCTCACATACTACATGCAGAAAGTGTGATGCATACTGAAAATACCTTCTGTAGGGTGTGATGAGTGACAGCAGACAAATGGAAAAGGTAGTTGGCTAGATGGAAACCCAAAGAATCTTCTAGAAACTGCCCATTTGACACTCGCCTCTATGAATTCGCCCAAGGATGAGTAAGATATCATGAAATCTCCAAGTGGAAGCAAGAACCATCAGATAAATGACACTAATCAAAATCCCAGAAGTTGACTCACCCACCTACAAATATCTATATATGGATCCCTCATCCTAGAGATCCAGAGGCTAGAATTTTGTATCTTGTAAGGAAGTGTTGTTGGTTTCTCTATGGAACATCATAGCGTTGGGTGATCTAGCTTTTCATGAGGTGAAGATGGCTTTCATTCTAGGAGGATGGCACTGGGTCAGACCAATGGGTTGTAATCCTCTCTTCTACTACTTCTATCAATAAAGCTATTTGAGTTTTCCTCCATATTCTTGTATATCTCTGAATCTTGTATTGACATATGCATTTGTATGGTTAATATATATCTGATCCTAGATTGTTTATGGTTATAGATCTCTATGATTTGATGGTATTATGCTGCTTTGACTCTACAGGTGTTATTTGAAGCAGGACGAGTAAGGAAAGAGTGGCAAAGCTCTATCAAAGGGGAGACGAAACAAGCAAGGAGCCAAGCGAAAGACTGAGGTTGGTACTCTATGCTTCTCTCTCATCTATCTCTCATAAAGGAAAACACAAGTGACTTTAGTTTGTTTGTTTCTAAGATAGCTAACCATCTTAGTGGGACTAGCAGTTCTGAATGGACACTAGTTTTTCCGATAACAATCCACACATCTAATAGTTGACAACAAGGCCTTCTTTTGGGTGGGGAAGTTTTTCAACACCTCAAGATTCGACATAGTTTATGAATATTGAGCCAAGTCATCAACTACATTGTAATTTTAAGCGGCTCTTGAATGAGGGTTGAAAGAAGACTTATGGATAACACCCTTCGGAGGCTCGATAGTCAATTTCGTAGGAACCAGAGGTGTAACAAGATGAGATGAAGGTGGTGTTGAACTGGGAGGTTGATCAATATCCTAACCATTTGTTGGATTCATATTACCACAATCCTTATTCTAAGTGGCCACCATGACATCAGATATCATCTTTGAGGAGGAAAGCATCAAAACCGTGTTAGAGGAAGAAGTGTCACATGCAACCATATGGGTCTCCTGATTGGGAAATGAGTCGGTCAACACAACAGGAGAAGTGGATGATTTAAGAAACTAATTCACTTCAGTGTAGCATGAAAAATCACATGTAAAGTTATCCTCATTACAAATCAAGCATGCATATCAAGGTTTTCGTTTCTCATCAGAAGACATTTTTTTATTATTATCCTAAGCTTAGGAATATTTATTTTCCTTACCTTTACCTTTCTTCTTGCTTTCAGGTTGTTGTAGAGACTTTCCTTTATTAGATGAAACACCATTTATCTCGAAAGAAGAAGTTGTAGGAGGATGGGATTAAGGGTTTTTCCAAGGAGTGGTAAGAGCAATACCAAGTGGTTTACTCACCGTCAAAGAACTGGTAGAACCTATAATGCCATCAACAACATGAGATTCTTTACCAGGTGGAGGAGGAACATTATTCAAAGGTATCAGAGTGTTTGGTGTATTATCATAGAGTGTGCTAGATTGGGTATAAACCATATCTAAATATTGAGCACGAGCAATAACTTTCTCTTCAGCCACAACTCCACCTTTGGCCACATCTTCTATTATGGGAGCTAACAAAGAGTTGACAAACCATTCCACTAAAAACTAATTGGGAACATAAGTCTTGACCAATTGATGATAAAGTCTCCATTCATGAATGTGATATGAAATGTGAGTAGAGTCTGATTTTCTGAAGTTAGTCAATAGTTATGTTCTAATTTCTTATCTGATGGGAAACTGGAAATGTGTGAGGAAGGTAGTGACTAAAGTGTTGAATTCATGAATAAACGCTATAGGTGACTCAATATACCATTTAGATGTGGTACTTGTAAGTGTTCGTTGGAAGAGACGAATTCAAATGGAATCGTCATTAAGGGAATTGCATGAACACCATAGATGATACGTCATAACATGCGTTGACGAATCTTCTCCAGGGTTCCCATTAAATTTTGGCATATCAAAAGGCAACTTAGTGGGAATAATTGGCCACCATGGTGAATTAGAAATGGGGTCGTTAGTAATTCAAGTTAAATCTGGTAATTCAAGAGTAGACACAAAAGGAAACTATTGATTAAAGTCTAGAGGTAGATGACCTAGATATGAAGGGATAATCTCGGAAACAAGCACTTGCATTCTTTGGTAAGGAGGGTTCTGATAATAAGGAACCTACTTACCAGAATATGGAGGGTTCTGATAACCAGCATATAAGTGAGTTTGTTGCCCAAACCTAGGATGGTGATAAAGTTGTTGGAATGGTTGGGTTTGGATTTGCTGGCCTTGAAACACACTTGATGTGATCCATACTTTTGCTTGATAAGGGTTTTAATTGCCCCTTGGTACGGGTTATACTGAGACTGTGCCAAATTTTAAAGAATTTGACCTACCAAAACTTAAGGAGTACCTTACGCAAGCGATTGAGAAGGTGAGGGACCTTGTATAGGTTGATTAACCAAGATCTAGGGAGAACCAGACACCGTTGGAATAGGTGGTAAAGGGTGTCTCACATGTATTTGAGATTGTTGAGGTGTTGATGGATAGGTAGGAATTTGTGATGAAGGCAATACAGTTTGAGGATTCAACAATCAATCCCAAAAAGAACCAGGTTGTACGAGTAAAATAAGTTGTCAAACACTGGTAGCCATTCCAGGATAAGGAGGACTGTAACTATGTGGGTTACCATATTGAGGTATAATAACAACAATTCCCCCCCTTCCATAGGAGGAGGGGATGATGGAGGCAACTACAATCTAGATGGAGGGTACCAACATACATAGGGTTAAGTTGTTGAGGATAGATTTTCCCACTAACATAAGGGCCAACCTGCTACTCTATTGTATGTATAGGTGGAGTAAGAGGAGAAGAGTGTGTAGCATTCATAAGAGAAGTTCCAGACATTATTCCTGAATTGGATGACATGGGAGAGGTTCAAGGACTGGAAGCCACACCAAAAAAGGTACCAGATAATGATTGATAGTCAAGTGGGACGGGCGAGCCACCATACAAATTAGTTTCTGGTGATGTCACAAACATAGATGATGAAGTGACACTTGATGTCTCAACCATAGTGGTGGACACGGGCTATGAGTTCGAATAATTTCTAGTCATGGTTAACAATCCCATTGAATATTGCAACAAGAGATATGCGGGTAGGCCCAAAGAATAAAGTAAAGGAGATTGTGTCAAAGGTTGAAGAGATGGAAGAGGATTGGTTTGATAAAAATAAATTCCTTCCCAATGAATAGTATAATGATAAGGCTCTTCTTGAGGGATCTTTTCAATGCCTACAAGTTTGTATGGAAGAGGTTCACCGCCAGGCCTAAGATATATTGATTTTATCTGAGACAAAGGAAGAGAAGAGGAAGGGTACAAAGAATCAAGTGAAGATGGTTGAGGTTCCTTAGGTTCAATAACCTCAGGAGACAAATTTTTTCACTCAGGGAGGTCATATTCAAAGACCTCAGGGAAAAACGTTTCAGGGACTTTTGTTTCAATTGTGTCAGTGTCACCAACAAGAATATATGTAATGTCAGGTTCAAAACTCAAAGGGACAAAGGATTCTGGTTGATCAATATTGAGAGGAGGGCCATAAGTAGTTCTTGACGTTCTCAGTTCGGTAGTTTGTGTTTTATTATGCTTTGGATGGTTAAGAGTAGCCTCTGGAGGAAGAGGAGGCTTATTTTGCATTCTACGCAAACGACGGGGAGGGGTATTTTGTTCTTCCATGTTGGATAATAAATTTTATTAACAAAAATATAAATAAATAAAAAAGAGGGTAATCTAGGCATAAAGAATTACCAAAAAAGGATGACAACCAATCTCCCTGAATGTTGTGTTCAATGTATCATGGTATATAAGGCAGCATACTCGATTACCTATGGATGGATAGCAACCTATTGGAGACTCCAAAAATATACGAGATGTTATGTGGGAGTGTAGTCTGTAGTAGTGTTGTCTAATCCTCAATCGTTCGATGAGAGCGTTCCCATATACTTTAAGTGCTCGGAGCGCCACCAATGTACCTGAAGGCACATGGAGTACGATCCTATACATGCATATATGTGGAACAAGATTTCACACCTGGGATGAAACGATGACAAACAATGACAACTCCTACATTTAACGATGCTAGAACACGTATCTAGCCTAGCCCTCTAATGTTTGCATTAATGTTACAAATGCTCCTTAGGTTGATTTAATAAATTTTATTGTTTATGTTTTATTACATTTCAGTTTTGGGGCTCACCATGAATGACACCTGAATACCCTAAAATGAAAATCTAGTATGAGAAAATAGAAATATTTTCTCTTTCAATGAAAATCTAGCTAGGGAAGGAAAGGCACAATCAATATGCAACACACAATATGCAGTAAATAATATGCAAAATGGAATTTCCCTTTCGATGCAATGATTCCTATGCTAATGCACATGCAAAAACCTAAATGGCAATGCAATTTTTTTCTTTTCACCACACTTAATTTTCGAAATGAAGAAAACTAAGATGCAAATGTTTAATTATTGATTCAAATACACTTTTCAAAATGAGGACTAGAACAACAATTCATCTAAGAAATCAAAAATCAAACGAAATCAATTTTCAAGTGACCAAATGATAAGAAGAAAGAAAAATCAAAACCAATTCTTAACAAATTCAAACAACACAAATGAAAACCAAGTGGAGGCTTTAGAGAGACCACAAGGCACTCAAGACTCAGGGAACTGCTGGAATTGGGCTGACCAAAGAGAGGCTCAAGAACCAAGGAAAAATTTATGAAAAAATAGGGGCCAACGTTGGTGTAGAAGAGGCACTAGGGCATTGCAACTCAAGTACAAAGTCGGCCTGGGTGAGGTGCAACGGTCTGTCAAAGGCACAGGGGGTGCATTAGGCCTAGGAAAGACGATTCCAGCACAAAAATTGCAAAAACGGCTCAATGAAATCACTTCCTAGGTCTTTTCTTTGTTGGATGATACAACAAAGGTCTATCAAGGAGGTAATCAAACACAATGTACAAGGAAACCACCAAGGGAATACTTCGCTCCCCAATATGGTCACCAATTTGTTATATGAGATTTACGATTACACACAAAAGTATATCCCCTAGGTTGGTGGCTAACATAAAACAACAATGAGACAAGTAACACAATACTTTTCCTTAAAATAAATATATGGCGGAGTGAGGCCTACTTGGAATCCTTCACACACTTCACTCCTTGTTTCGCTTAGAAGCTCCAATTCTAGCTCCGAGTGCCAAAATTACAACTTGCACAATTAGATAACACAAGCCAAGAAACTACAAGATCTATGCAGTATCATCTAAGTACTTAATTCAATATATCAACATGGTATTGAAATACATGAAATAACATCACATATATGAAAACAATGAATTCTTTGCATTAGTATAAATGGAAGGATATTACAACCATAAGTAGCAGTTGATCTTGTAGAAGAGCTCCTCCAAATTGTTGACTTGTCCTTGCCTTGCCACAATACACACCTCCAATCACCCTAAATGCATGATATGAGGACCACTCGTTACAACATCATAAGGCCAGAATCACTTTCCAAAATCCAACCCCCAACCACATAGAAGGTTTGGAATATATAGAGAAGTATGGTAAGTTGGGAGTTCTTATCTAATCACCAATCTAAGATTTGAGATCCACCTCTGATGGAGGAATAGGGTCAAAGGATAAGTGGTAAAAACTCCAAAGTAGGGAAGGATAGGATCTGAATGTTTTATCCAAGGTAAGGGAAGCTTCCAGAAACCCGATCATTCTCTTGAATTTCTAGAACCAACACAAGTGCAAAAGGGAGCAGCCTACTGGTGATCAACATAGGCCATAGTGGAGCAACCTGTAGGTCATCACACCCTAGTAGGAATACAAGGAGCGTTGGTCCTAAAATTGGCTCAAATGATACAGTTTAGGGCTGGAATTATAGGGGATAAAAGGAACATGCTTAGGGATTTGTGCAAGATGGTGACTAGGGGGAATAGGATGTTGATTGATCGCATTAGGAGGCTCACTGATCGGATGTGAAAAAATGGCCTATAATAGTTCTTAAATGAACTTATAGCATTTCATAGAGATAACATCCATTTTGATGAACCTAAGCCTCTTAAAGAGACCATAAGGAAAACCAAATATCTTTATTATTATATCAAAGGTTGAGCAATTTTCTAGAACTTTTTAAAGGATAAGAAAAGGGCAAAATGGATCAGAGGAGGAAGGGATTTAAACTTCCCTTATTCAAACAATTCTAATACATATCAATAAATCCAACCAACTCACAGTGGATATAAGATGGAAAAATCCTTGGGTAAAAGGGAAGAGAAACCAATGACATGTTGGGGATGTGAAGGAAGCCATTTATAGAAATATTGTCCACATGAGGAACATACAATGAGAATTTTACACAACATACACAGGACAACCCGATGTGGAAATGAACATTCCATTAATATCTGTAGCCTTGAAAAATCTACAGACATATTATCAATAAAAAATGTCTGAGGTTGAAGTCAATATTTTCAATCAACCTATTTCAATTTTAATTGGTTTGGGAGAAAGTCATAGTTGCCTCCATTCTGTTTGAACAATTTCATTTGAAGAGAAGCATGCATGAGAAATCATAGGTTGTTCAACTAGATGTTGGGTCTAAAAGGAAAATTAATGAGATCATAAAACATTTTTCATTAGGTATAAAAGGTGTCAACATTGTTGTAAACCTAAGTATAATGACACTTGGCTTAATTTTTATCTTTAGCGGAATAGATTGGTTGATATGCATCATGTTTTTCTAGATTTTCATAATGGGATTTTTAAATGTCTTAGCGAGGAAGGAAAGTAGAGGATAATGAAAGGAACTCCAAGAACTACTTCAATAAGGGAAGTTTCATCCTTACAATTGAAGAGATTCTTTGAGAAAATATGTTAGTCATATGTTGCTTGTGTGGAACACCCAACCAAGTGCAACATATTGAGTCTTAAGGAATTTTCAGTGTTGTGGAATTTGGCAGATGTGTTGAAGGAAATAGCGGATTGATAACAAAATGAGAGAAATTTTGAGATTGCAACAAGATGATGGAGCTTAGTGAAAAGAGTCGCCTTCACTAAGAGGGCCCGCAGGCTATTTTTGGCGCAAGTCTATTTTTAGACATATGGATCATGTCTATGGATTGCAGGTTGCTGTTTATGGATGATTGATCAAGTTGGAAAAATAGATGGACTTCTATTTTTGACCAAAGCAGAGTGACCACAGCGGAGTGACAGCTCAGTCTAAAAATAGAAAAGTCAAATATTATTAGCTCACAATAATATTTAAACTATAAACTTAATCTTATTCTCTTGGAGCACTTCAGATGAGCTACGGATGTGGCACATGCAATCCCAGAAGGAAATACGTGGTCCCTATGGGATAACTAATATTTGCATGCAGGACTTCAGTTAGAACTCAAGTGAGTTGAGTTTAGTGGACTGGAGGTGCAGTTGATGGAGTTGTGTTCAGTTTAGCTTTGTTAAACTGGTTGTATTTAGTCTAACTGGCAAATAGACTAGAGATGAGTTGGGTGAATTAGTTATTAATTAATTCACAAGTTATTAACTCATAATACAACTAATGAATACATCAGTTAACTCAGTTGCATGTCAGTGCATGTTCAGTTCAGCAGGGACAGGTGTTAGAGAATCAGATTGCTATCAGTTGTGACTATAGTTGTGCATCAGATCTTGCACAATCAAGGGATTGAGTAAGGGATTGAGTATGCCAATGATTTTTCCCACATTGTAGCTTGTGCTCACGTGATTTTTCCAAGTAAATACGTGGTTCCTTGGAATCATCATCAGTTCTTGAGCAGGTATTGAGCAGCGGAGGCAGGCAAGCAGCGAAGGAGATGTGAGCCAGTGATTGATTCAGATCTGAGCTGTATTGTGTGTAACAGAGGTGGAGATACTTGTGAGAAGTATTATGCTGTGTAATGTTACATGACTCAATCATTAATATACAGATAGTTGGGGTTTTTAGCGAGATGCTTTCCCCGGGATACATACTGTGTTAATGTGTGAATGCTCTTGATGTTTTATTGTTATTGATGCTGCTATATTGATGATCAACGTAGAGAAGCTTATGTATTGTGTATGTTTTCTGCAATAGTACATGATCAGGATAATCTCTGTTGAATATGTGTTAAATTATTCAAAATTTCTACAGAGAGGGCAAGAGCTCGGCAATCTTTTCATGTTTAGAGAGTCATAAAAGAGATTAAAGAGGACTCCATTTTGAGGAATGAGTGGTGTCTAGGGTAGCAACTGGTTCCGGTGATGTTGGAACTTCTCAAAACATGTTGATTTATGTGAAGAGGCTAGCTAATAAGACCACTCATTGCAACTGTTCCTCAAAAAGGGTAAAACAACCAAGTGAAAGCATATGATTGGCCAAAGAGATGGTGGTGATGGAATGAAAACAACCAAGGCTCATCTGACGAAAAAGGCTGATAGAATGGAAATCACGAGAGTTAAAATGGAAATGGGTTCATTTTTACACAAGCTTGAACCATAGGGAACTATGCTTGGATTCGGTTTCATGTTTACACAAGCTTGAAACGAACAAACTATGCTTGGATTCAGTTTCATTTTTACACAAGCTTGAAATGAAAAACTATGCTTGAGATTTATTTACATGCCCCCAGCATGATGAAAGGGAGAGTCTCTTGTAACCAGATGGAAGTTGCTACAGTGAAGCAGGATGGTTATCCAACACTTTTTGGCTTTGTCTAGATAGGGACAAAGGTGAATGGGGTGATTACCTTCACATAACCTACAGGGAAACTTAACATTATCACAGGGTGCATGCCCCCCAAGCTTCATTACATTCACCTAAGTAGACTACTCGTGGCTATCAGGTGGATGGAATGAAGGTTTGTTTACGAGATCAAGTGAAAGCCTCGACTGGGATTTTACGAGATCTACTCAAAGACTCGACTTGGAACTTGGGAACTTGTTTCATTTTTTAATGAGCTTGACACAAGACAAGGAACTCTGCTCAAATTCCTTGTTTCATTTTTTAACAAGGTTGACACAAGACTAGGAACTATCCTCATGGGAGTTGTTTCATTTTTTTAATGAGGTTGACACAATAAAAGAACTATCCTCATGGACCTGTTTCATTTTTTTAATGAGGTTGACACAATAAAAGAACTATCCTCATGGGCCTGTTTCATTTTTTAACAAGGTTGACACAGTAAAAGAACTATCCTCATATTCCTTGTTTCATTTTTTAATGGGGTTGATACAAGACCAAGAACTATCCTCAAATCCTTCGTTTCATTTTTTAGCGAGGTTGACACAAGACAACGAACTATCCTCGAGAGATATTTCATTTTTTAATGAGGTTGACACAATAAAATAACTATCCTCATATCCTCTGTTTCATTTTTAACGAGGTTGATACAAGGCAATGAAATATCCTTGGATTCCTTGGATCACAACTCATAAGAGGTCATGAAGGAGAGATCTAGTTCCAATGTCCCCAGTACATGATGTATAGCATCACTGAATTGATCATCAGTTCATGTAGGTATGGAACAGGTTGCCACATAATTAACCCGTGGTGGGGATGGTACCATTAGTTCAAAAGGACCATTTAGGGAAGATGGTTGACTAGGTACCATATTTGGACCGGGAAATGAAAGCTGGTCAACAATGAAACAAATCACTCGAAAGAGTGTTGAAACAACAGCTCCCATGCCATAAACATAGTCGTGCCCAAGAAATAAATTGTAATCTAAAGGGCATGGGACTATCATCACGTTCAGATAAACAATTTTTCCTCCCAAAGTAATAGGTAACTGAGGAAGGATCCCTAATGGTTGACTGGTTCCTCTGTTAAAAGCCAACAGATTTTGGGTAACTGGCACAAGTGGCGGAAAACCGAGCACTTTCCAAGCAGTTGAGGAAAGGATACTCACAGATGCACCTTCATCTATAATTATGCCAGATACAATCATATTACAAACTTGTACTATGATCTAGAAAGGCACATAAGAAGGAAGACGGAATCCTGCCAGTCGATTCCAATCAAAGGAAGTGACCAGACTACTTGGAGGGGGGTTGTAAAAACCAAGAGAATTAACCCCTTGAGTTACGAGAGCGGGAGGATTTTCCTCATGTCTTGATGGAATGGGAGGATTGCCCCAAAGCTCATTAGAATCCAAAGAAACAAAAAGAACCTACGTGGTATCATATTCACTCTCTTCAGGAAAGGTACGATTAACTATTACCTGGACCTATTTATTTGGGTTGGGTATAGACTCAAAGGGTTCACTTTCAGAGAGAATGGATTTGACCGACTTTTGATTTGAGTTAGTCAATTCATCAACTAGTGAAGGAGTAAGGGAGAGTCTCCTGTAACCAGATGGAAGTCGTTGTGGTGAAGCAGGACGGTTATCCAACACATTTTTGGCATCATCCAGATAAGGACAAAGGTGAATGGGGTGATTCCCTTCACATAACCTACATGGAAACTTAACTTTACCCTTCTTTCCATGAACTTTACTATTACTAGCTGATGGTGTGTCACCAGCATGATCTCCAAAAGTTGAAGACACAGGATGATTTGAACAAGAAGACCATTCTTCTAAGATCTGAGGAATATCAGGACAATTTCGAAGAAGATGGTCTCCCACACAAATTTTTCATGGATATCAAACTTTGTGAGGCTTGATGGATAGTTTCTCATCTCATGTTGCATTCAAAGCAATGGTTGTTTGGTTTCCCCTATGTTGAACTTGCTTCTTCTTCTTCTTCTTCCCTTTCTTCTTCTTCTTAGCCACCTGGTTACTAGTACCAATACTTTCACCAGGCGAAGAGGAAGAAGCGGAGGAAGAAACAACTGAGGAAGAAGGCAAAGGGTCAACTTTAGGATCAACTGGAGATTGATTTTGTCTAGTTGGAGGTGTACTCGATTGCAGAGAAATCATGACATTTTGAACCAAGGAGGTTGAAAACAACCATACTGGCAAGCCAATGGTAAATCCTAGAAGGGATAATGTAGCCATATATGGAGCACCAATGTTTCCAAATGGAGGAAAAGGACTAGGATTCCCATCAAAAGGAATTCCTCGATCGGTGGACTCCAGATTTGCCGCCATATGTTTCAACCTAAGATCAACTAAGGAGTGAGCATGGAGGATGTTATCTGTGGTCAATTAATTTTATTTTAATCAAAGTAACATAACAAAACAAAAGAGGGATAATCTAGGCGAAAGGTTTACCAAGCAATTGTGAACTACAGAATATCTCCCGGCAGACCGAGAAGTACGGGCAGGCAATCTCCCCGAATGTTGTGTTCAGTGTATGACAGTGTACAAGGCAGCTGACTCAATTACTTAAGGATGGATAGCAACCTAGAGTTGTCCTCCCATATATACCTGAAGGTACGTGGAGGCCCAATCCATATAAGCGTTGTCTAATGTAAAACCGCATAGTGAGAGCATTCCCATATACCTTATGTATTGTAACATCGCCCTATATACCTGAAGGTACATGGACGAGCTACAATATACTCATGTACGTGGAATGAGGTATCACACTCAGGATGTATTGCAAAAAAGTTAGCAACAGTTGCTTTGTTTTACGACGCCGGAACACGTCTCTAGCCTAGACCTCTAATTGTTTTTCGTTAGTTAACAATGCTCCATTAGGTAAATTCAGATAAATTTTAAGTTGATCTTATTTATAATTTTCCTTTCAAGGTTCACCACGTGATGTATGTTTGCAATTCCTAAAATGCAACTAATATGATAAGCATTCTTTCCATTCAATTTAACGATGAAAATCCTAGCTACTTAGGGATAGAGCAATCAGATTTATTTTGATCAAAGAGAAAAGAGCACAATCTAAATGCAAATTCCCAACACTATTCCTATTAGCACACACAAACTTTAATATGCATAATGCATGTATTTCTTTTTTATTTCCCTTAATGTGAATGAACAAAAAGGAAAACTAATGCACAATTGATCAATAAACTCTTTTCATAAAAATGATGATTTTGTGACAATTTCTTTTCAAGGAAAGGAAGACTTTACGACACTTTCATTTTCAAAGAAATGAGGAATTATGACACTTTCAATGAAAAGACTAATCATATGTACACATCAATCAATCAATCTTTTGTGAATGAAGACTTTACAACAATTCAATTTTTGAAGGAAAAGACGTTTTTACAACACTTTCTTTCGACAAATATCAATCAACTATATTCTAACTTTAACTATAGACTGATAACGAAAAAGAAAACATTAAAGAAACATTAATCAATCCAATCAAAGTAGGGCTAGCTAAGGAGATGAAGAACTATTTTCAGAGACATGACATCCATTTACAATCAGCAAACAAGCAATCAGAAGAATTTTGGCAAAAAAAATAATTCCAAGGGTGGGAATCTGACCCTAGGAAGATCAGCACAATCCATAGAGGGAGTAACTACACTGCAGTGCACTGTCTCTAACTGGAGGGTGCATTGCAGTGCACTGCCTCTAAGGCTAGCCTGTGCTAATTCCTGTGAGGCCACTCAAGAGTCATCTAACCTCAAATTTTGACCAAAATTCAATGCAAAAGGTTGAATTTCAACAAGTAAAGTATGTCAAGGTGTCTAAGGAGGTGTATAAGCTACTCAGATGGATGATCGCTCCAGAGTAGAGTCACCAATTTGTTTTGGGAAGTTTTAGTGTCTACGGATAAACGCTTAAACCCCTAAACTAGTAGCTAAGTCTAGAACAACCATGCAAAGCATCCTCTACTTTTTCTATGACCAATAGATTAAACAAGAGGTAAATAAGCCTACCTGAAGCTTTCACTTACTCCTTATCTCCCTTGACCAATTCTGTCACTCCTTTCCTTACTTAATCCGCTTGAAGAGTACCTGTGCGCAGACATAAGACAAAGACCGATCAAAGCATATGACAATGATCTATTGATTAAACATAGCATGGAATCAACTACATGACACACATATGAATATCAATGGAAAATACAAGCATATGGAAAAATCATTGAACACTTTATTAGTAAAAGGAAGAGTTACAACCTAATTTGCTTGATTCAGCATCACCCCTCTAGTTCAACCCCATCCTCTCCTCATAACAAGAAAGACGTTTTGACATCAATACAATACTTGAAATCAACTCAAGTCTCATACTAACAGCATCTCCCTATAATTCAATGATTTCTAGCCTAGCCAGCCCCTAATTACTTAGATGAGTGGTATTTTTATAGATGACTGAAGGAAGTTAGGCCATTAATGGTGATTATGAATGCTCTCCCAATTTAGGATTTAGTTCCATGGAGGAAGGGATAAAGGGATTGATGTTCCTTAAATCCCTCCCTCATCCAAATATGAACCCAAAGGAGTGGATAGCCTTGATAAAGTTTTGGATAAGGAATCTTTCAAACCCTCATGGAAATTCGCTTAAATTCACCCAGCGCGGGTTAAAGAGGGACCATGTGCGCTGTAATGCACACTAACAGTGTATTGGCTGCACTGCAGTGCACCCTGGTAGTGTATCTACGTGCGTTGATCCACCCTAGTAGTGTACTGGGCTACACTGCAATGCACCCTAGTAGTGTACTAGGCTGCACTACAGCGCACCCTAATGAAGGCTTGCCTACGCTGATCTTCTTAGAGGCGGTTTTTGGATGATTTCAATCATGGAATTTCTTGGGAAGCTAGGCATTCTGATGGTTGAATTCTTTAGGGCATGTAACAACTGAATTAGGGTTTGATGGGCCCTAATAGTATTGATCTGTAAGTTGGGTTTGATGTGCCCAAATGGATCTGTAACAACCACCAGTGCTCACATTACCAGACTTGCAACAACCATTTGAGGTTAAGACAGATGTCTTTGACTATGCTATTGGAGAAATCCTTACTCAACATGAGCATTCAGTGGCATATCACAATGAGACACTTTTGACATAGTCCGAAAGTATCCCACTTATGACAAAGAGATTTATCCCATTGTGCAGGACTACTGACAATGGAAGCATTACATTTTGGGGAAGGAAACTTTCATCCACACAAACCACCGACCCCTATAGTTCATACAGACCCAAGGGAAATTGCAGAATGATCACCATCAGAAGTGGTCCACATAAATGCAACAGTTCCATTTGAATATCAAGTATAAGAAGGGCAGCACCAATAATGTTGCAGATTGCCTCAGTTGACCACCGATCATGACGTTAACCGCCGTGCTCAACTCTTGTGGGCACGAGACTTCTGACTAGCCACTTCTCTGCAAAAGCAACCCAGAATTCAGCCACACATACCAGACACTCTTGGAGGGTCAGCATGTTCCAGATTTTCACCTCTAGGATGCCCTGTAATGCCACCTGGGTCACCTTTGTGTTCCTTCAAGTGAGCGTGCCAAGATGATTTGGGAAGCACACTACAGTTGGGCTACTGGGCATTTTGGGGTCGAGAAAACGGTGGCACTACTGCAAAAGCATTGCTATTGGCTGAATCTTTGACAGGATGTCGCGAAGTACATCAGATCATGCACTACCTACGCCATTGCCAAACCAGCCATCAAGAAGCATGGCCTCTATACCCCGCTGCCTACCCCTAGTCAACCTTGGGAATCCATCTCCATGGATTACATGTCAAGCCTTCCTTCCACTAAGCATGGAAATGACTGTGTTTTTGTGGTCGTCAACAGGTTCTCGAAGATGGTCATTATAGCGACCTGTAAGAAGAATATCACAGCAAAAGCCACTACTAAACTCTTCTTTGAATGAGTGTGGGTACACTTTGGGATCCCACAGTCTATCATCTCAGATCGGGACAACAGGTTCGTTAATACATTTTGGTCCAATCTCTGGTCGATGTTGGACACCAAACTCACTAAGTCCACATCCTTCCATCCTCAAATCGATGGCTAGACAGAGGTTGTCAACAGGATGATCGTACACATTATGCACATGTACAACTCAAAGCATCCATGCCAATGGGATGAGAGCCTCCCCTATGTTCAGCACAGCTACAACTGAGCTCTCCATGGCTCGACTGGCCACGACCCTTTTCGGGTGGGCTTGGGATTCCAGCCATTATGTCCCATTGATGTGGCCATGCCATTTGCATCTACTCACGTAGATTCGGCTCATGTCCAGTCCGAAACAGATAAGGAAAACAGATTCATTGAGAACATCCAACATATTCTCCAGCAATTCCATGACATTCTATATAAATCAAATGCCAAGTACAAGCAGCGACATGATCAACATCAGGTGTCACACAAGTTTCAGGTGGGTGACAAAGTTTGATTGCATTTGCAAAAGGAATGCCTTACCAGAGGCTATCGGAAACTCAGACCACTCTGATATGGTCCTTACACCATCCAAGGTTGTGGGAGACAATGCATTTGAGCTCAGCATTCCCCCATTCCTTGGCCTGCACCCAGTGTTCAATGTGTACCACCTTCAGCCATACTTTCCACCATTACTAGACACATCTGACATTGCAGAATAGCTCACACCCATAGAGTTAAATCCAAATTGCATGGAACAAGCTGCAACTAATCGGATCATGGACACACAGATCAAGAAAACTCGCTAGCAAAATATCCAACTGTATCAAGTTGTCAAAGCAGGCCAACTCCTTCACTAGGGAAAGTGGCTCACCAAGGACCAAGTTCAGCAGAAGTTTCCTCATCTCATGGAGGAACTCAACACAATGGGTACCATTGCTTCCTAAGGGGAGAGGAATGATCCAGGTATATATTGGTGGCCACCCTCCAATTCCACTTGGACCCTCACCATTGTTTCTTTCAGCTTTTATGTTTCCTTAATTGTAGCACAATTTACTATTCTTAGCAGTTTTTCGGGTCCTGAACTTTCGAATCTGTTTTGAAACCCTAAACGACGTTTTTTGGAAAAACTGGGAGCAACATGGGTCCATGCACTAATGTTTCTCTTCCCTAAGTTGTAGTTCTTGGATAGATCTTTATAACGAGGTATTGTGCGCATCAAACGAAGATCGTATGCCAAAGTTACAACCCCAGGAAGTTGATGTACCAATTTAACCAAACGAGCCCACAATTTGGCGTTTCATCTTCTAGGGTTAGGTTTTTGGATGTTTAGGATTTTCCATTATTTCTCAACAATAAATAGGCCTTCGAGCCTCATTGTAACAGAGTTCAGAGGCATGTAGCCGCCACATCTCTTCTCAAAGATAAGCTACCATCACCCTAGCCAATTTATTTCCATTTCTATTTGTAAGCATATTTCAGTATTTTACATTAATGAAATGGCGTATTATTTCCACTGCATCTCTGTGTTTATGGTTATCTTTGTAATTTGTTGTGTTCCTGTTTAAATCCAAATAAACAATGTATAATGCGTGGGACTAGTCACGGAAATAATATAACACCCAACCAACATTATCCCACTTGTTGTCCTCTTTCCACATAGGGGGTCACAGGAGAGCTTAGTCGTTGGTCTTGGCCTGTAATGCCCATTGTTTCTCTACACCAAGAAAACTTCTCAGTGCTCACAGACTTCGTCAATGCATCTGCAACATTCTTCAAAGTGTCCACCTTTACCAGCAACACCTTTTTTTCCTCAACCATATCCTAAACAAAGTGATACTAAACATCAATGTGCTTTGTCTTTGAAGGATAAGCTAGGTTCTTTGCCAAGGAAATTGCACTTTGGTTATCACAGTCTATCCTTATAGCCCAATGTACCATACTTGAACACAATATTTGCAACCAAACTGCTTCCTTGTTTGCATCAACAGATTCTATGTATTCAACCTATGTAGTTGAAAATGCCAATATAGACTATCTATTTCTCATCCAACTGACTGGTCCTCCAAATAGGTTAAACATATACCCACTTTTAGATATTCTCTTATCCATATCGCCAATCCATTCTTCATCAACAAAGCCATGAAAGTTCAAAAATTTGTCCAATCTTGGTTTTCCTTGATAGCACAAGACCATAATCACTAGTGCCATGCAAATACCTGAAAACCCACTTTACTATTGTCCAATGCTCCTTCCCTAGTTTTGACATAAACTTGCTCAATACTCCCACTGCATGTGTAATGTCTAGTCTAGTATATACCATTGCATACATCAGGCTACCAACTGCACTCGCATATGGAACACAAGACAAGTCCTCTTCCTCTTCCTCTTCTTATGTCTTAGGACACTATTCATCAGATAACTTTACACGTACAGGAACAGGAACCTTCATTGGTTTACTATCCAGTATATTAAACCTCTGCAATATTGTCTCAACATACTTCCTTTAGTTTAACCAGAGCTTCCTCTTTGCCCGATCTCATTTAATTTCCATGCCCAAAATATAGTTTGTGGAACCTAGATTCTTCATGTTGAATTTCAAGGACAATTAGGTCTTCAAATCCTGGATAATTTCTTTGTTATTTCTAATCAGCAATGTATCATCCACATACAAGAACAAATAAATAACGTGGTCACCAATTAATTTAAATGCACATAGTGATCCACTTTTCTTCTTGTGAAGCCAAGTCCCCGTATATATGTCTCAAATTTCTGATACCACATCCTTGGTGATTGTTTTAACCCACACAAAGACCTTTTTAACTTTCATACCATTTCTTTCTTACCCTTCACCGCAAATTCCTCTAGTTGATTCATGTAGAAATATCCTTCCATATCCCTATGAAGAATTGTTTTCTTCACATCCATTTGTTCTACCTAAAAATCAAATGCAACAGCAACAGATAAAAGAAATCGAATAGAACCTGACTTGGCAACATGAGAAAAGATATCACCAAAATCAATTCCCGACACCTGGGAATAACCTTTTGCTACCAACCAAGATTTGTATCTCTCAACCTTGCCTTCTGCATTCATCTTCTTCTTAAACACCCATTTTCTTCTAATAGGTTTCCTTCCAGCTGGCAACTCCACCAAATCCCAAGCCTCACTTTTGTCCAAAGATGGCATTTCATCAACCATGGCCTCTTTCAAGAGTTTTTCATCCTCTGACTCCAATGCCTCATGAAATTTTTGGGATCATTATCAGTAATAAATAAAGTAAAATTTGAACAGAAAGTAGATGGACTATTCCTTTCTAGCTTCTTTCTATCTTGAACTGAACTTCTCAAAACTGGAGTCTGTGGCTCTTCCTCTTCTTATTCTTGTTCTACTGTAGAGTCTAATTCTTCCTCCTTCAGTTCAAACTCTATCTTCTTAGGTTCCTTTGTTAAGACTTCATGTTTAATAACATATTTCACCTCTCTAAACATCACATCTCGGTTGTACACAATCTTCCTTGTTTCTAGGTTCCAAATACTATAACCTTTTAAACCATACTTATACCCAATAAAGATGCACCTTTCAGATTTACTATCCAACTTGGTTATTTTCTCCTTTGGAACATGTACATATTCATTACATCCAAATACCTGCTATTGTGAAAAATGAGGTTTCTTACCAGTCCATAGCTCATTTGGAGTCTTATCCTCCAACAATGATGAAGGTGATCTGTTAACTAGGTAACATGCAATATTTACTTCCTCTTCCTAGAATTTTTTCCCTAATCCAGTGCCACTGAGCATGCTTCTTGCCTTTTCCATCAACGTCCTATTCATGCTTTTTGCAACTCCATTTTTTTGAGGTGTGTATGGAGTATTCTTTTGTTGTGCTATACCACACTTCTTATAGAACTCTTAAAATTCCTTCTCGCAAAACTCTCCCCCATTATCTTTCCTCAGCACTTTAATCTTCTTCTATGTTTAATTTTCCACCAGAGTCTTAAATTCTTTAAACCCATAAAAGACTTTAGATTTATCCCTGAGGAAATGTATCCATGTATTCCTTGAAAACTAATCTATAAATGAGATATAGTACACAAACATATCAAGTGATGGAACTAACATAGGTCCAAACACATCACTGTGCACAAGCTCTAATATCTCTTTCACCCTCTTAGTACCAGAGGGGAAAATCATCCGATTCTGCTTCCCATATACATAATTTCCACAAAAATCGAAATCCAGAGAGAAATTAGACATACCTTCTACCATACCATTACCATGTAGTAATTGAAGGCCCTTCTCTCTAATATTTCCAAGCCTTTGATGCCATAGCATGGTCTTTCTCCAAATACCACTAGGTTTTCTACTCCACTTTCAGGAACCAAAAATTTGTTACACCCATCAATAACAATGCTACCTAGAAGCTTGTACAAAGTTCCAATATGAATTCCTCGCATCAATACCAGTGCTCCTTGAACCATCTTCCAAGTATCATTCTCGAACATTATTTTTACACCTACATCATACATCTTTCTTACAGAAGTCAGATTTATGGCCAATACAAGAATATCCAGAACACCAGAAAGTGTTCTAATCCTTCCACATTGTAACTTTAGCTTGAAGTTTTGGAGTCCGGTCATTTTTTCTTTCTTGTCATCCCGTAAGAAGACATCACCACCATCATATTTCTCGTACTCATAGAACCACTCCCTATGGGGGAGTGAAGTGAAAGGATGCACCTGAGTCAATCAATCATGTCTTAGGATCTACTTGTGTACTTGAAGAAGCTAGGTACACATCCCCACATTCATCTGAGGTGGTTTTTTCCTCTACAGAAGGAGCATCATCAGATCCCTTTCCTTTCTCACAAGTTTTATATTTAGAATCCTTTCTGTAGTGCCCTTCTTTTCCACATTTTCAGCATACCTTTACAGGTTTTCTTGGAGATTTAAATCTCCCTCTAGATTTAGATCTCCCACTTGAGGACTTATTTATGTTTCTTTTCTGAAACCGTCCTCTTACAGACAAGGCATGTTCATTCTAAATCTCCATATTTTTTCGTCTCATATCCTTCGATAATAAGGATGAGACTATTTCATCAAACTTCAAGGTAGTTGTATTGCTACCTATAACAACAACCAGACTATCCCACGAATTTGGTAGAGAACACAACAAACTGATCCACTTATCTTCATATGAAATTTTTATATCAATAGATAACAATTGGTTTACCACATTATTAAAGGTGTTAATATGCTTTGTTACTAAGTCTCCATCCTTCATCCTTAGGTTATATAGTTTTTTCTGCGGGAACAGTTTGTTCACCAAAGACTTAAATTGGTACAAAGTCCCTAACTTGTCCCACAAATCCTTTGTAGTAGCTTCCCCTGATACATTCAACAATACTGAATCTAAGATACACAACTATATTTTTCTCTTTTCCTTCCGATCTAATTTCGCCCATTCTTTTGCTGATGTTAGCATTGGTTTAGTACCTAGATCTACCATGATCCACTGATCTTTATCCACCGATAAATCCTTCATCTTGAGCTTCCACAACTCAAAACATTTTCCATTGAATATCTCAATCTCTATCTTTCCACTATTCATCATCTTCTTTCACTGGAAGAATCGATCCCTCAAATATCCCACTGTAACAAGGTCTACCACAGCCCCGAGAAAAACCCTTCAGCACCAAAGGCATCCCCTTCAAACTAAAACAACCCTGATACCAATTGTAGGTTTTAGCATTACATAAATGACCTACAAATGAATTCTTAAAACATAAAAATATACTATGGCAAGAACATAAAACAAATATACAGAGAGATTTCCCCTGGATCCCAAAATCGGGACTACAAAATTTGTTTTTCATTATATTCCTTTCAATGTTACAATACATATATATACATGTTGAAGCATTCATAAACTCAAATCGATAACCCTAGATTAGAACATAATCATAGTTCCCTTGACCGGATTTACAAACTACCATGGGTAGAAAACCATCATGTCCAAAACCATGTGCAAAACCCATGCACAAGACCATGGGTAGGTTTTCCCACCTTCTTTGGGTCTGCCCCCCATCCTTGGGTCCACCCAACTATTATTGGGTCCGCATAAAAAAAAATCACGGGGCACTGCGCCAAACCCCATGTAGAGGGATGGTACAAGCACCCCGACAGGGGGACCTGCCACCCCCTCTGTGACCCCACCATTGCGCTCGATGCAACATACAATGCATAGAACTAGTTGTGGAAAGAATATAACACACACCCAATAATAAATTACCATTTACTTACATTTCTATCATATATGGGATTTTTTTTACTCACATTTCAGTGCTTAAGTTCAAGCACCCAGCAATCCATCAACCTAGCATGTTTCCACACTTTTGGGTTGCTTCATAGGCACTCCAAATGTAATATTATTTTTCTTTTTAGTTGCAAATGTGGAAGTGTAGGAAAATAGTAATACTATGAAAATCATATTACAAATCAAGTGGAAACCAAGGATAAGTCATATTCCTGGATGTATGTGCCCTTTCTTCACTTTTGAGCATCAAATATAACAATTTGTCATGTATGTCTAGTGAGATTTGCATGTTGATTTGTATTTTATGCAGTTACCATTCATATATTAGACCTAGAATTTTATTTCAAATAATTGCTAACCTTCATCATATTTAGTGTTTCTAGGCACCACACTGTTAGGCTTATTGATGAAGTGTGTGTAGATTGAAATTCCTCCTATTGCATTGTAAGAGTTGACCTAAAGTGAAAGAAGAAACAATGTTACCAACTTAATGAGAACTTTGTCAAGCTCTTGTTTTCCAATGTCACATTTAGTGTTGATTTTTATGCTCATTTTGGAAAGTGGTGATGCAACATCACCCTTCATTATTTAAGATTAAACTTTCCACATTTTTCAACCACAATATTAAAAACCAAATATCATGATTGTAAAAGATATGAGAAAACACCAGAAAATGCAAAAGTGGTGACGCAATATCAACCTTTTTTTAGGGTTAAAATTCCAACATATTTCAGCTATGGCATTAAAAACTAAATACAATGATTATAAAAGAACTTAAAAATCGGCAATTAAACCATTAACAAGACCAATTTTTTTTTTAAATTAAAATTATATCTCATTTGAAATTTTAGGTTGAGACAACTTGACCCTCTTTTCAATGGGATATTAAAATTACAACATTTTTTAACTTGGCTTTATAAATTCATCACTATTGTAAACAAAATCATTAAAAACGTCTATTTCTATACATGGGCTTTTGTAATGCTTTTTCTAATTTTCTTTTATATTTTGCTTTTAGTTCTTATTTTATTTTTGGACATTTAAAAAAAAATCTATATTTTTCAAAAAAATCTTTAATTTATTTTTAATAAAATTCCCTTTTTCATGTGCTTTTTTTGTGCTTTTTCTATTTTTTTTTTTATTTTCTTTTAATTTTATTTCGTTTTTGACATTTAAAAAATTCAGATCTTTTCCAAAAATTCTTTAATTTATTTTATAATAATTTTTTTCATTTTGTTTTTAAAAAATTATTTTTAATTTATATATATATATATATATATATATTATATATAGATTAGTTTTTAGATGTTTAATATTTTCCTTTCATTTAACATTCAGTTTCTTTTATAAAAAAAAAAATAAATTTTTGGTTTTTTAATTAAAAAAAAATGAATTATATTATCTTTTTTAATTTTTTTTAGGTAATTTTAATGATTTTGTTTATACTAGTGATGATTGTCTAGACTATAGTTTAAAATGATGATACTAATGATAATTTGTTTGAATTTGATGGTTGATTTTAATGTTTTGGTTGTAATGGTATAAATTGTTTTATTCTAAGATTTCAAATGAGCTATAATTTTAACCCTAAATATATAAGTTACACTAACGAATCTTTAATAAATGTGTTGATTTTTAAAAAAAAATCATAGTCATGATATTTGGTTTTTATTGAGATTTTAAACTTTTAAAACAAAATGATAATATTACATTACCACTTTGGAAAATGGTTGAAAAATGTTGAAATTTAAAAATTAAAATAAATAATAATAATAATAATTCTACATCACTATTTTTGTATTTAAATGTGTTTTTTCCATTTTTTACCCCAAAAAATACATGAACTTCTAAGGCCACCGTTCTCCGTTCTTGTTTTGAAGTCATTATTATGCCAATAACTTTGTTGAAATTGCATTGTAATGACCATGAGTGAATCGTTCTCCGTTCTGGCCACTGTTCTCCGTTCTTGTTTTGAAGTCATTATTATGCCAATAACTTTGTTGAAATTGCATTGTAATGACCATGAGTGAATTTGCTATTTGCTGATCGATTATAGCCTCTACCAGACTTTGTTGAGGCTACTAATCAAGATGGAAACAGGCCCAACAATCTTTACGCAACTTCATACGTAGTTTCTCTAGAAAAACTTATTGTTAAGCAATTGTTTGGAATCTCATCCCAACATGAGGTTGGGCAATTTATTTTGAAAACAAGGCTCAATATTGGTTATAATTTTTTGAAAATAATATATAATTGTATAAGTTTTAAGACAAAGGGAAAAAAAAATTGAATCCAAAGGGTATAACAATCAAAGGAAATGGCACATGAGTGTACGGTGTAACGGTCAGGGCAGTCGGCTTTCTTGCATCCGGACGGTGTTTGGTTCCTGTATGTGATACTGCGCGACAGTTTATCTCACTTTATTGAAAATATACAATATATAATAATTGATGTGATGGATCTGCAGCTTCGGCTTATCTGCTAGCTTTGCTTCGTCAGGGGATGAACTTCCCCTGAAAACAATCAAAGGAAATGCAAAAAGTCGCTAGAAACGGTTACACCCATTTCACCCGTCCCTCAGTCTCTATATAATGCTGCCCAGGATCCACATTCACAACCAAGTCGGAAGCGATTTCTGTGAACTAGTGGGCAAAGTGTGTTGAGTGGTAGCCAGATTATTTTTTGTGACCCAAGTAGTGCAATGAGTTCGAAAAAGTCCGCTGGGAAGTCGGGCGGGGGTCCTCAGGGTAACACAGGGAAGTCGGCCCCGAAGCCGAATCCCCAAGGGATGTCTGGCGGGAAGCCGAGTTCTCCAGGGATGTCGGGCCCGAAGCCGAGTAACTTGTGGACACCAAATCCCCGCGGGTGACGCAGGAGAGTATAAAGGGTTCCTCCGGTAAAGGAAATGTGAGCGGCGTCAAACTGCAGGAAGTTGTGGCCGATAACAAGGCAGGAAAGGTGGAGGTCGGGTCCGAGGGTAGGGTCCTGTTGGCTCGCAGTCCCGCGGATAAAACCGAGATCATCCGTCTAGGGGCTCTGTTGATCCCACCCAACTAGGGGCTCTGCTGTCTGACGGCACACTCTGCAGCGAGCTGATCCGTCTAGGTTTAATATAGTAGCTATAGCTGCATGGTTTGTTAGGTTCTAAAGTGTTGGAATAGTTTTGTTAGTTTGTCTTTGTCTTTGAACTTATGGTGTAAACATTAGATATATCAATATAGAAGGCCTCTCCTTAGAGGCTTTTTGGTGTGGTTATGATTTTTCTTTTGGTAAAGTTAGTTTTGGAGTTTGGAATTGATTTACAGTAGTTTGAGTCTTATTGTATATGTAAGTTATTTTATTTATTTTATAATGATTAGATATTTAAATTTATAATTGATGTAAGTTTAATAGTGAATAACTTTATATATTTGGCAAAGCCATTCAAAATGTAGTTTCTATAAACTTAAATATGATTTAATCTTATTGATAATTATTTAAGTAAAAATAAATATTATCATTTATATATATAAAGATATAGGTTTGGAATTGAAAATTAATATATAAATTTGTTGGTTCTAAAAGCAATAGGTCAAAAAATTCTCTCATGTGATGTATGGAAGACTTTGTTTAATTCATTATGGATAAGAAAAGCTTGAATACAAAAAACACATACACTTGTTATGTTATAAAATTATTTCTTTTATTTATATCATCTATATTATGTATATTTCTTTTTCTTTTTTTTTCACCATTTATAAGAGACAGGTAGATTTATTGAACAATTTATCTTAAAAAATCTATGGTGAAATAATAATTTTGGATACATTTATAAAAAAATTATATATAAATTTATTTTTATATTTTTTGTTAATGCCAGAGAATTTAATATTTAAAATAAATTAATGTTAGATATTTAAATAAAATTATAATTATTAATTTGAGAAATTAAAAATATATCATATATATGTATTTAAATATAATAATAAACTTTCGAATATTACAAATAATAAGATTTTTTTAAAACTAATAATTAAAATTAAAATTAAATTCATTACAATATGAGAAGGTTATTTACTTTCAGCACCCAACCAAACCCCTATTTGCATCGAAAACTTGTTTTCCAATATAAAAGAATTTGTACACGTGTCAGATGAATAAAGAAATTAAAGATAAAGTCCATATGCTTTTTTGAGAAATTTCGTAGGATTTTAAAATAGCATTTGCATCAGATGTTGCAAAGGAAATGCCGTAAGGCATAAATTGAAGAACACAAATACAACAAAAGAATACTTTGATAAAGAATAAAAATATATTGAACGCTCAAATCAATGCCCCATTAACTAGAACCACTTAGTAGACATATCTATCAACATTAGGATTATACACAATGATCAAGAAATTTCCCATATACAAACAACACCTTCCACAACAACCTTTTGTCGCATCCACATTTTAAAAAATGCCTTGGAACGTGATTGGAATCTCCCATATTGTCTTTTTCATTATGCAGATAAATCTTCCATATTGCTATTTTCATCATGAATATTGTTAGTTCATTGTTGTAAAGTGTTAGTGTGTTAAATTCAATACTATAAGTTCGACAAGTGAAAAATATTCCTCAATTAGCATAATATGCATTTTTCTCTCACCGTGTATTTTTCAATCAAAGAGCACAAGTAACAGATTAACATGTATTTTCCCTTCATTATTTTCATCATAGAGCCAGAAATCTATGCCTTATCTATAAAGTAACAAAAACATTTTGGAATTTTGGAATACGTTTAATATTTCAAGCGAGTGTCTAACCTATAAAGTAACAAAAACTTTTTGAAAGAAATTTAATATTTTAAGCAATTGACTAACCTAATTTAATAATTGAAAAATTCTCAAAGATGAATTATACTCCATAATAAGAGAGCCAACATTGGAGCCCATACTTTCATTAAAACCAAAAGAAACACAACCACCTGTTAAGAAGAAATTCAAGTAATAATAATAAAACAAAAATAATAAACATTAAAATATAAAATGGTATTTCCAACACACAGGTATAACTATACATGCTCTATGTCCATTGTTAGATTAAATGGGTGTGGAGAAAATTAGTAGAGAACCCAAAATTGTATTTCTAATTAGGAGGGGTGGAGAAATGCTTTAAATGCGGGTTGTTGTCATTCTAATGAAACCCTTTGCAAAGGGGATGTTAAGGTTCTAAGAGAGAGAAGCTATGCTTGGTAGAGAACACCTTCCTTGTGAAGATAGAATGTCAGTGTTTGGTTGCTCAAAGTTGTTCTCCTAAAAAAAGGGGCAGTCATTTGCACCATATGTTGCAAAGGAAACACCGTAAGGCATAAAGTGCAGAAATCCATTATCCATGTAGTGTGTGCATTATTCAAGAAGGTGTATCTCTCTAAATTTGTTGCAAACATTTATGTTGTTGCATTGCTAATTTATTTAGAATCTACTACTACCTCCTCTTCTTGGAATATTAAATTTCTTATCACCCCATGGTGACAATCCCTCTGATTATTGGCATCACATTTTTTTCCACTTTAGTGGCTTTACCTTCAACCTAAACAAACATGAATTTGAGTCACTCAATTAAAAATAAATTGCTACATTGCTATTTATCAGGTTTTGAGTAAAAACAATTAATAACTCATATTTACAACCCTTTAAGTCTGGTATTTATAACTCATATTTATAAGCCTTTAAAATGAAACTAACTATCTATATTTTTATTAATAATATACATGCTCTATGTCCATTGTTAGATTAAATGAGTGTGGAGAAAATTAGTATAGAACCGAAAATTGTATTTCTAATTAGGAGGGGTGGAGAAATGCTTTAAACGCGGGTTGTTGTCATTCTAATGAAACCCTTCGCAAAGGGGATGCTAAGGTTCTGAGAAAGAAGCTAGGCTTGGTAGAGAACACCTTCCTTGTGAAGACAGAATGTCAGTGTCTGGTTGCTCAAAGTTGTTATCCTAAAAAAAGGGGCAGTCATTTGCACCAGATGTTGCAAAGGAAACATCGTAAGGCATAAAGTGCATAAATCCATTATCCATGTAGTATGTGCATTATTAAAGAAGGTGGATCTCTCTAAATTTGTTGCAAATATTTATGTTGTTGCATTGCTAATTTATTTAGAATCTACTACTACCTCCTCTTCTTGGAATATTAAATTTCTTATCACCCCATGATGACAATCCCTCTGATTATTGGCATCACAATTTTTTCCACTTTAGTGGATTTACCTTCTACCTAAAGAAACATGAATTTGAGTCACTCAATTAAAAAGAAATTGCTAAATTGCTATTTATAAAGTTTTGAGTAAAAACAATTAATAACTCATATTTACAACCCTTTAAGTCTGGTATTTATAGCTCATATTTATAACCCTTTAAAATGAACCCAACTATCTATATTTTTATTAATAATAAAAAGAATCTTCTTTATAAAACTGACACTCACATGCTACTCTTATATATCTATTTTATATTTAATATTCAGTGTCCATCAATTGAATGACAAGTTGAAAGCTCAACTTAATTGCACCTTTCTGAACTCCTTTGTGGGAATTCATGTCCCATTAATTTAATGGCAAATTGAAATTTCAAACACAGTACACATTTAATACTAGAGTCAGAGAGTTCATGAACAAACTTTCAAGGTTTTAATGGATCTGGGTCGTTTGAATTTTCTCTGATGTTGACTATATTACAAAAGCCAAAATCTCTTGGATTGTGGTGAAACCTTGGCTAAACCATAATCCAAGTGGAACCATGAATAATCCAGGATTAGCGAGTATATTACGAAACTCAAAATGGTGTAACCTTGGCTAAACCATAAATCCAATTGGAACCATGAATAGTGAAGGATTATCATCGCCAAAAACATAAAAAGGTACATTGTTTATATTAGTATACGTCCAATAGAGCTTGTTGTACCATATTGTGAATTCCTGTGGCCAACCAATGAGAACCAAATACTATGCTACCTTTTTGGGTGGAACTAATGCGATGTATCTAACCCCGGCCAGCGTGCCGTATGCCCAAATGAATATCTAATAAACTATATAATCCAAGAATTTTGTAACACAGCATATACTGATAAGGAGGTCTCCTTCCACAAGCTCTAGCATTTACAACATGGAGTTGCAGTAGTAACTCGCTATTGAAAAATAAATATTTAGCAATGTGTTTATTTTGCAAAGAAACACGCTGGACAGTATTCCATATGGGCACAAATTAGAATTGACTAACAGAGACCAATTAACATTTCACATTTGTAGCTTTGCTAACTATTTATGTTCTATAAATACTGATAAAATGATAATCTTACAGAAAAAGAAGACATCACTTTGTAGGGTGTGTTATTTGTATTTACACAATTGATTTTTTTATTCAATCAGCTATGCTATTCTTTGTGCTTTTGTTGGGTTCCTTCATCACCACCATGATTGGGAAATTCATTTCCCTCTTGAATTATGAAACAAGTAGCAACTCCCAATTGATCTCACACTACCACCACAAAGAAGCTAGAAATCTTGAGATACAAATCGAACCAGCCATCCTATCAAGCAACCCATGTAGTTCTCAATCTATACCTTTGATAACCCAAAACTCAAATCTTTTATATCTAATATGCACAGAAATTTTCACATTAATATGTCTGGATCTCATTCTAAGATCTTTACAGATTCTGTTGCTCTCTCATCCTTGCACTATTGTCAATGCTTCTAGAATAGAAGAAATAATTCAAAATTCATCCTCAAATTTTGAAAAAACCATTATTAATCAAATGCACCTAAAAGACCATAACAAAATACCATTATTAATCAAATGCTCCTAAGAGACCATAACAAAATCCATGTAGCTGATGGTTGAATTTACTTTTGCACCATTTTGAACAGTGATATTGGCAGGCCCTGTTTCTCTCAATTGCTATGCAATGAGGGATCTAACTTTTTTGCCACCTAACCATGGATGCAGAGGATCTAATCAAGATAAATGCTCAGATTCTTCATTTTACTACCCAATACCCACTACTCACAAATCTACCACCGAATTTTCCAAACTGAGGAATAATTGAAATTCTCAGCTTAAAGAAAGGCAGATGCTGCATGGTTAACCTCTTTCTCAATGATTATTGGCACTCCATATTCGTAAGCCACCTGCTATCAGATAAAAAAGAAAAAAGAAAAACACTAAACATAAATTTACAAGAATGGAGGATGTATATCACTTCACATCATTGCATAAAATTTTTTAAATCAAATCAATTCCCCATTTATTGAGCCAATCTTATTTGTAACCGATAATCAGAGGGATAGACGCAAAGAATTTTAAGATAAATATACTATGCATTACCTGTGTCGCCTCATCATTCAATTGCTGGAACTCTACACTCGTCGTACATTCCTTCAACCTGTTTAAACCCTCTTCATATATATATAAAATATATAATATATATATAATATGAAGCTAATATGGATCTACAATTCTATACTATTTTAATTTGCAGAGTTGTAACCTGTAGAATTGAGATAAAAACGAACGTCAAGAATTCCATCGCAGAATTAGCACTACCAATTTTGTTAAGTTTACCGAGGCCATTCTCATGGCGAGGGAAGATCGACCATCCAAGCATAATGATATAGCCCAAGTATGATACAGTAAGAACAAACTAGCAATATCGTTTCAGCTAAATTTGGTGAGCTCAAAGGTGTGTTTGCCTCTCAAGCCCAATTATTCATGCTCTAGAATCTGAATTGGGCAAAATTTACTAATCTGATGTTGTAAAGTTGATGATCGTTGAGAAAAGATCCATGAACATAAGAACAAACTTCATGATTTTTTGGGACCAAAATCCACATAGTCCAAGTAACTTATCTGTCATTCAAAAAGGATTTTTATTCAGATAACTGAACATTGTCCATGTAAACTTATCATTATCATATTTTTCAGAGAAGAGAAAGTGATGCAAAACAAGTAATTCATTTTCAAGCCATTATAAATATGTTTGCCCAGAACAGTTGGTTAATCATGTTTTTCCTTTAATTCTGATCACACAAACACAAACAAACCATGTAAGAGCTTCTACAGTGATATCCGAGATGCAGAAGAAGACTAGACATATTATAAACACTGCACACTTTTTGAAATTTTAGCAAACAAGAAGAGTTATGAAGTTTTTCTTCATGACAAGATATACTATTCTGTACATAGAAGGTACATCAAAAGTTAATTCAACAGTCAAAGTACAAATTTGACTATAAGAGTAGTTCTTCAGTCAAGTAGTGGAAATTGGCTAGCTTTGAGGCAAAAACCCTACGGACAATGTGTGCTAGGCATGCTTTTGAAAACCAAGTTTTAACACAAAAAGTAGATTTTCTTTCCAATGACAATAATCTGCACCATGCTTCTGCACTACACACCCTTTTTTCCATCAACACCTTTGGCAAGATGAACTACTAAAGCATAGTAACTGCATGCTGCCATGTTTTCAGGTTTGACTATTTACATATATGTACAGCCAATGCAAAATGGCATAATTTTATAACACAAGGATTTTTGCTAACTAAACTGCAATAGAAAAACAAGAAAGTGCCTTCTCTTAAGAACATGCTCTCCTATCAAGGGAAGTCACTTGGAAAGGGATCACTCACATTTGCATACAGAAGGAAAAACAAGAAAATACAATGTTGTACAAAAAATGGCCATAATTGACGGATAAAGTTTGCACAATGCCCAGGAGGCCCATCTAAAGGAGCATCGAGAATCAAACAATCCAATGGCAGGCATGTCATAAACTTGAAAGGGATCTATTTCAACACCATAGTCCATCAAAGGTCTGTCTTCCAATTGATCATCATGGTCATCCACAAAATCATGAATCTCAATCTGTCCCTTCCTAATGTAATCCCAGATAAATTCTAGACGATTTACATACTTCAGTTTCCAATATAAACTGCATAAGACATCAAAAACTTCATGAGCACATCTGCAACAATTAGTTGTAACGAATTATTTGAATCAAAATGCAAACTCAAATTAATACTCACCCTGCACTCAAGAAGAAACGGCCAAGGGTTGCAAAAAATAGTCTTGACTGAAGCCCTGGATGTAGGAAATACACCACCTGAAGCCTTTCCTTAAAAGCCGGAGGAAGTTCTTTATAGATCAACCAAAAGTAGACACGTCGGGGTAGTTTTCACTCCTTTGAACAGAGGTATGAATTAGAAAGTGAACTAATATCAAATTGCTTCATATGTTCTCATAACAGTGAGGTCAAATAGTCTTCACATAATCTCCGTAGCATTAGGACTGACATGGTTTGATCAATAGATAAATACCTCTAAAGGCATCCCTGCCAACTTCAAGGGCACAGTCTGCCAAGCAATTTCTGTTGCTCTCTCATCCTTGCACTTTTGTCAATGCTTCTGGAATAGAAGAAATAATTCAAAATCCATCCTCAAATTTTGAAAAAACCATTATTAATCAAATGCACCTAAAAGACCATAACAAAATACCATTATTAATCAAATTCTCCTAAGAGACCATAACAAAATCCATGTAGCTGATGGTTGAATTTACTTTTGCACCATTTCGAACAGTGATATTGGCAGGCCCTGTTTCTCTCGATTGTTGTGCAATGAGGGATCTAACTTTGCTGCCACCTAACCATGGATGCAGAGGATCTTATCAAGACAAATGCTCAGATTCTTCATTTTACTACCCAATACCCACTACTCACAAATCTACCGCCGAATTTTCCAGACTGAGGCCTTCTCTCAAGAACACAGTCTCTTGTCAAGGGAAGTCACTTGGAAAGGGATCACTCACATCTACATACAGAAGGAAAAGCAAGAAAATACAATGTTGTTCAACAAATGGTCATAATTGATGGATAAATTTTGCACAGTGCCTAGGAGGCCCATCTCAAGGAGTATCGAGAATCAGACGATCCAATGGCAGACATGTCATAAACTTGAAAGGGATCTGTTTCAACACCATAGTCCATCAAAGGTATGTCTTCCAGTTGATCATCATGGTCATACACAAAAGCAGGAATATCAATCTATCCCTTCCTAATGTAATCCCAAATAAATTCTAGACGATTTGCATACTTCAGTTTCCAGTATAAACTGCATAACACATCAAAAACTGCATGAGCACATCTGCAGAAATTAGTTGTAATGAATTATTTGAATCAAAATGCAAACTCAGCTTAATACTCACCCTCCACTCAAGAAGCAACGGCCAAGGGTTGCAAAAAACAATCTTGACTGAAGCCCTAGATGTAGTAAATACACCACCTGAAGCCTTTCCTTAAAAGCCGAAGGAAGTGCTTCATAGATCAACCACAAAGTAGACACGTCAGGGCAGTTTTCACTCCTTTGAACAGAGGTATGAATTAGAAAGTGAACTAATATCAAATTGCTTCATATGTTCTCATAACAATGAGGTCAAATAGTCTTCACATAATCTCCGTAGCATTAGGACTGACATGGTTTGATCAATAGATAAATACCTCTAAAGGCATCCCTGCCAAGTTTAAGGGCACAGTCTGCCAAGCATTTTATGCTGCTCTCTCGTCCTTGCACTGTTGTCAGTGCTTTTGGAATAGAAGAAATAATTCAAAATTCATCCTCAAATTTTGAAAAAATCATTATTAATCAAATGTACCTAAAAGACCATAACAAAATACCATTATTAATCAAATTCTCCTAATAGACCATAACAAAATCCATGTAGCTGATGGTTGAATTTACTTTTGCACCATTTCGAACAGTGATATTGGCAGGCCCTATTTCTCTCGATTGTTGTGCAATGAGGGATATAAATTTGGGGCCACCTAACCATGGATGCAGAGGATCTAATCAAGATAAATGCTCAGATTCTTCATTTTACTACCCAATACCCACTACTCACAAATATACCACCGAATTTTCCAGACAGAGGAATAATTGAAATTCTCGGCTTAAAGAAAGGCAGATGTTGCATGGTTAACCTCTTTCTCAATGATTACTGGCGCTCCATATTCATAAGCTACCTGCTATCATATAAAAAAGAAAAAAGAAAAACACTGAACATAAATTTACAGGAATGGAGGATGTATATCACTTCACTCGTTGCATGAAATTTTTAAAATCAAATCAATTCCCTATTTATTAACCCAATATTATTTGTAACCAATAATCAGAGGGCCAGATTGAGATTCCTGATTTGGTTTTCAGCTTTCACATACATTTGAACATTGAATTTACTCAAGATTAAACCCCACACAAATTAATTAATCTATTCACTTTGTTTCAACATTACCACAACAATAGAAAAACAAATTTTCAACAAAAATATGTTATAAGTCTTTTCTACCTCTCAAGCAAAAAGAATTTGCCATTTTTCTTATTATTATTGGTAAAAATATCAAATTACAGCTTTTGCAAAATGAGATTTGAACTGGGTCGATTTGAAACTTCTGATTTTGTGCAGATCGAGGAATTTATTACATTTGATAAATCTCAGAGAAATTTTTACTACAAGAGGCAATGGCACCGTGCTGAAATATCCACTGCAATCATCAGTAAAACAGAATCACTGCCTACTGGATCTTTCTCAAACCTTCTCCATGTAACTAATGACACCACCAACAGGCTTAAGGGAAGCAGGCTGATAACGCACAGGCCCTCCTCCGCTTACCTCGAGAGGCTAACAACCCTCATAGTGGGTGGTCAGCTCATGTTGTGAACTGGAACATTATTTAAATCAAATTGAGTAGTTGACATGAACTAAAAGTTTGGATGCACTCTCGGAATCTTATAATGCTGCATGATATTTCAGAATGGAATAATGTCGCCTCCAGAATGTGGAGTAAGTGGAAGAGGATAGATGTCCCTGATAATCTTGTGGAACAATGGACAACACCGACATGGAATAAGCTTATCAGGGATGTGAGAACCCAAGACCTTCACTAATATTTCTCCTAGCATCCAATTCCGCTCACCATGGGAATTGACCACTGCTAAGCATATAATAGCAACCGTTATTGATATGCATGGAAAATCTTTTGTTGATAGCAGTCCAAGCCTTGATATTGAACAACTAAGGGTGTTTATCGTGAAGTACTATGATGAAAGGGGTATGTAGCTTTGTGCCAGAACAACTCACTGTCCAAGTGTAGATCCTAATTAAGCCATATCATCCTTTGGAATTCTCAAGATCCATGGACCCTTTTGCTACCTGTTTGGAGATTCTATGATCAGACAGCTTACTACAAGTTACAATGAAAACAAAGCATTCTCACAAGACATATTACTCCCCCAAAAAATTAAGATCGTAATTAAATCATATCATTCTTTGGAATTCTCAAGATCCATGGACCCTTTTTCTATTTGTTTGGAGATTATATGATCAGACAACTTATTACGAGTTACAATGAGAGAAAAGCATTTTCACAAGACATATTTCTCCCCAAAAAATTAAAAAGCAATGTTTCAACATTTTTCAGCATTGTATAAAGGCCATGGCCAACACAACTCATATATTAGATGGAAGATTAACACTAGAAAGCTGTCAAGATTGATGTCTTTTAGGATTAGCCAAACTTTCACAATTGGTTTTTAGCTTTTACATACATTTGAACATTGAATTTACTGAAGATTAAACCCCACATAAATTAATTAATCTATAGACTTTGTTTCAACATTACCACAACAATAAAAAAAACAAAATTTCAACATAAATATGTTATAGATATTTTCTACATCTCAAGCAAAACGTATTTGCCATTTTTCTTATTATTATTGGTAAATAGATCAAATTACAACTTTTGCAAAATGAGGTTTGAACTAGGTCGATTTGAAACTTTTGGTTTTTCCCGGAACGAGGAATTTATTACATTTGATAAATCTCATAGAAGCTTTTACTATAAGAGGAAATGGCACCGTGCTGAAATATCCGCTGCAATCATCAGTAAAATAGAATTACTGCCTATTGGATCTTTCTCAAACCTTGGCCTGTAAGTAATGACACCAACAACAAGCTTAAGGGAATTAGGGTGAGAACGCACAGGCCCTCCTCTACGTACCTTGGGAGGCTAACAACCCTCATAGCGAGTGGTCAGCTCAGGCTGTGAACTGGGACAATATTTAAGCTTATGAGGGATGTGAGAACCCAAGGCCTTCACCAATATTTCTCAACCATGTTTAGAAGAAAGTATGGCAGGCTTTCCACTTAAACTATTTTTGGGTAAAGTTTACAGGATGGAGAGAGTGTCTCTACATTCTATGCGCATGTTTAGAAGAAAGAATGTGAGGCTTTCCACTTGAACTATTTTTGGGTAAAGTTTACAAGATGGAGACAATCTCTCTACATTCTATGAGAGAAGTTTTATGGATGCCTGTGTGAAGAATTTTTAATTGTGTTCAAAGTTCAGGTGGACACTCCACTTATCATCAAGGACCCGAAAAATGTGTAGCTGATGTAACCTGCTCAAAAAAAACCTTCTCAACAAAAACAAAAAAACAGTGTTGCTTTCTTGCTACTTTCTAATTGAAAATTTTTACCTCTGGCAAAACATTCAAAAAATTTGAACTTCTACTTTGTGTCTGCTAGGCCCCACCCAATGATTTTCCCTAGATTGTAATCATAGCATTCGGCACCAATAAAGGCCTGCAAAAGAGAAAGAACCAAATAAGGTTCAGGTCCTTAACTTCCTAAGAAGGGATTGAAATCTCAGATCAAAGAGCAGGGACCAACCTAGTAAAGCCTATCAGGAACAAATAAATATAGTGCATATCCTTATCTTTAAAGGATCAAATTTTCATCATCAATTCTATGAGCTAGAAGGCCAATCAGAGGATTGCAATCCATATATACAAACTTTAGTTTGAATCCAAATGAAAACCTTCAATCAAGTTATTTGTGATATATTATAGAAAATTCATAAGTTGTTGATGAAGACCTCCATAGAGTTACATCATTCCATAGCCTTATGAACTACCTATCAAAGAGGCCACTGCATCTACAAAATAGTTCAATATGGTCAACAGTAACTGAACCAACATCTCTATGACATTCCACAGGATTTCTCCCAACAAGCTCTGCAATGGCATGGAGGGCAGTGCACAGATAATCTAATAATTCAGTAAACACAGTACCAATCAGTCCCAGTATAGCACTAATTTCTTCCTGAATGAAGCTCATACACCCAAGTACTAATGCAGAAAACAAATATATGAAACACCCAATCATATATTCCAAAACTATGGTAAGCCCCTGCATTACATTTCCTAGAACATAAAGGATTAATGCTCCAAGGACTGCCAATTCTTGAATTAAGGCCGCTAATATGACTTCTGTGACTGTAAACACATCAAACGATGACAAAAGTATTTAAGGTCAACAGTGCATAGGTGTGAAAACTGGAATATCCATCTCACCAATCCATATGGGTGGCACTTCTCAACCATGTTTATAAGAAAGTATGTCAGGCTTTCCACTTAAACTATTTTTGGGTAAAGTTTACAGGATGGAGAGAGTGTCTCTACATTCTATGCGCATGTTTAGAAGAAAGAATGTGAGGCTTTCCACTTAAACTATTTTTGGGTAAAGTTTACAAGATGGAGACCGTCTCTCTACATTCTATGAGAGAAATTTTCTGGATGCCTGTGTGAAGAATTTTTAAATATGTTCAAAGTTCAGGTGGACACTCCACTTATCATCAAGGACCCGAAAAAGGAGTAGCTGATGCAACCTACTCACCAAAAACCGTCTCAACAAAAACAAAAAAAACAGTGCTGCTTTCTTGCTAATTTCTAATTGAAAATTTTTACCTCTTGCAAAACATTCAAAAAATTTGAACTTCTACTTTGTGTGTGCCAGACCCCACCCAATGATTTTCCCTAGATTGTAATCATAGCATTTGGCACCAATAAAGGCCTGCAAAAGAGAAAGAACCAAATAAGGTTCAGGTCCTTATCTTCCTATGAAGGCATTGAAATCTCAGGTCAAAGAGCAGGGACCAACCTAGTAAAGCCTTTCAGGAACAAATAAAGCTGGTGCATATCCTTATATTTAAAGGATCAAATTTTCATCATCAATTCTACGAGCTACAAGGCCAATCAGAGGATTGCAATCCATATATACAAACTTTAGTTTGAATCCAAATGAAAACCTTCAATCAAGTTATTTGTGATATATTATAGAAAATTCATAAGTTGCTGATGAAGACCTCCATAGAGTTACATAATTCCATAGCCTTATGAACTACCTATCAAAGAGGCCATTGCATCTACAAAATAGTTCAATATGGTCAAAAGTAACTGAACCAACATCTCTATGACATTCCATAGGATTTCCCCCAACAAGCTCTGCAATGGCATGGAGGGCAGTGCAAAGATAATCTAATAATTCAATAAACACGGTACCAATCAGTCCCAGTATAGCACTAATTTCTTCCTAAATGAAGCTCATACACCCAAGTACTAATGCAGAAAACAAATCTATAAAACACCCAATCATATATTCCAAAATTATGGTAAGTCGTTGCATTACATTTCCCAGAACAGAAAGAATTAATGCTCCAAGGACTGTCAATGCTTGAAGTAAGGCCGTTGATACGACTTCTGTGATTGTAAACACATCAAACGATGACAAAAGTATTTAAGGCCAACGGTACATACGGGTGATAACTGGAATATCCATCCCACCAATCCATATGGGTGGCACTTCTCAACCATGTTTAGAAGAAAGTAGGTCAGGCTTTCCACTTAAACTATTTTTGGGTAAATTTTACAAGATGGAGAGAGTGTCTCTACATTCTATGCACATATTTAGAAGAAAGAATGTGAGGCATTCCACTTAAACTATTTTTGGGTAAAGTTTACAGGATGGAGACAGTCTCTCTACATTCTACGAGAGAAATTTTCAGGATGCCTGTGTGAAGAATTTTTAATTCTGTTCAAAGTTCAGGTGGACACTCCACTTATCATCAAGGATTCGAAAAAGGTGTACCTGATGTAACCTGCTCAACAAAAACAAAAAAACAGTGCTGCTTTCTTGCTACTTTCTAATTGAAAATTTTTACCTCTTGCAAAACATTCAAAAAATTTGAACTTCTACTTTGTGTCTGCTAGGCCCCACCCAATGATTTTCCTTGGATTGTAATCATAGCATTCGACACCAATAAATGCCTGCAAAAGAGCAAGAACAAAATAAGGTTCAAGTCCTTATCTTCCTATGAAGGCATTGAAATCTCAGGTCAAAGAGCAGGGACCAACTTAGTAAAGCCTTTCAGGAACAAATAAAGTTGGTGCATATCCTTATATTTAAAGGATCAAATTTTCATCATCAATTCTACGAGCTAGAAGGCCAATCAGAGGATTGCAATCCATATATACAAACTTTAGTTTGAATCCAAATGAAAACCTTCAATCAAGTTATTTGTGATATATTATAGAAATTTCATAAGTTGCTGATGAAGACCTCCATAGAGTTACATCATTCCATAGCCTTATGAACTACCTAAGGCCACTGCATCTACAAAATAGTTCAATATGGTCAACAATAACTGAACCAACATCTTTATGACATTCCATAGGATTTCCCCCAACATGTTCTGCAATGGCATGGAGGGCAGTGCACAGATAATCTAATAATTCAGTAAACTCAGTGCCAATCAGTCCCAGTATAGCACTAGTTTCTTCCTGAATGAAGCTCATACACCCAAGTACTAATGCAGAAAACAAATCTATGAAACACCCAATCATATATTCCAAAACTATGGTAAGCCCCTGCATTACATTTCCCATAACAGAAAGAATTGATGCTCCAAGGACTGCCAATGCTTGAATTAAGGCCGCTGATACGACTTCTGTGATTGTAAACACATCAAACGATGACAAAAGTATTTAAGGTCAATGGTGTATAGGGGTGATAACTGGAATATCCATCCCACCAATCCATATGGATGGCACTTCTCAACCATGTTTAGAAGAAAGTATGTCAGGCTTTCCATTTAAACTATTTTTGGGGTAAAGTTTACAGGATGGAGAGAGTGTCTCTACATTCTATGCGCATGTTTAGATCAAAGAATGTGAGGCTTTCCACTTAAACTATTTTTGGGTAAAGTTTACAGGATGGAGACAGTCTCTCTACATTCTATGAGAGAAATTTTCTGGATGCCCGTGTAAAGAATTTTTAATTATGTTCAAAGTTTAGGTGGACACTCCACTTATCATCAAGGACCCGAAAAATGTGTAGCTGATGTAACCTGCTCAACAAAAACCTTCTCAACAAAAACAAAAAAACAGTGTTGCTTTCTTGCTACTTTCTAATTGAAACTTTTTACCTCTTGCAAAACATTCAAAAAATTTGAACTTCTATTTTGTGTCTGCTAGGCCCCACCCAATGATTTTCCCTGGATTGTAATCATAGCATTCCGCACCAATAAAGGCCTGTAAAAGAGCAAGAACCAAATAAGGTTCAGGTCCTTATCTTCCTAAGAAGGCATTGAAATCTCAGGTCAAAGAGCGGGGACCAACCTAGTAAAGCCTTTCAGGAGCAAATAGAGCTGGTGGATATCCTTATATTTAAAGGATAAAATTTTCATCTTCAATTCTGCGAGCTAGAAGGCCAATCAGAGGATTGCAATCCATATATACAAACTTTAGTTTGAATCCAAATGAAAACATTCAATCAAGTTATTTGTGATATATTATAGAAAACTCATAAGTTGTTGATGAAGACCTCCATAGAGTTACATCATTCCATAGCCGTATGAACTACCTATCAAAGAGGCCACTGCATCTACAAAATAGTTCAATATGGTCAACAGTAACTGAACCAACAACTCTATGACATTCCACAGGATTTCCCCCAACATGTTCTGCAATGGCATGGAGGGAAGTGCACAGATAATCTAATAATTCAGTAAACACAGTACCAATCAATCCCAGTATAGCACTAATTTCTTCCTAAATGAAGCTCATACACCCAAGTACTAATGTAGAAAACAAATCTATGAAACACCCAATCATATATTCCAAAACTATCGTAAGCCCATGCATTACATTTCCCAGAACAGAAAGAATTAATGCTCCAAGGATTGCCAATGCTTGAATTAAGGCTACTAATATGACTTCTGTGATTGTAAACACATCAAACGATGACAAAAGTATTTAAGGTAAACGGTGCATAGGGGTGATAACTGGAATGTCCATCCCACCAATCCATATGGGTGGCACTTCTCAACCATGTTTAGAAGAAAGTATGTCAGGCTTTCCACTTAAACAATTTTTGGGGTAAATTTTACAGGATGGAGAGAATGTCTCTACATTCTATGCGCATGTTTAGCAGAAAGAATGTGAGGCTTTCCACGTATCCTTGGCAAACTTTTGAACTTGGCAGTGAGAGGATTGACAAAAAATAAAGTAAAGTCAGACTAAGCCACCAAAAATAAACCATCACAGGCAGCCTTGAGACCTAGGGTTTTCATGCCCCACCTATCCCAGTTGCAGGGAACCATCAACTCAAACCAACAAGTTGAGGCAATGTTGAAAGCCCATATGTCTAGGTTACTGTGTAATAATAACGCTTAAATTCTTCAATAAGAACAGGCATTGGAATGTTTTGAGAAAAGCAAATGACCGCTTCTCTCCATTCACGGGTGTGGATAGCTTTGCGATTACCTACAAATTTTTGTACATTATGGGGATGGCCCAGACCTTGTAAGGATTCTCATTTTCCACTCTGACTTGTCTTCCAAATCCTGCAACTCTTGTGAAATCTACAGAACACAATACAAACCAGGGACAGAACACCCCATAAACGAGTGAGAAAGTAGGGTTTGGGCTGGCCAAGCACATGTGAGCTGCGAAACGAATGGCTCGCTAGTATTGCATCCGTCCCACTTCCTCATTAACCATTCAGTTTTGGATCAGTGTTGGATCAACAGTCACACTTCATTCAATCGTCTAACACCACAAATCCACGGTCAACAATAGGACACGGCGGTGACGAGGCAATTCATTTCAAAGGGAAACGCCTTACGGCATAAATAGCATCTGCAAAAACGCCGCTCAACCACATCTTTGACGCCCTCAAACCATATCTTAGGTAATGAACATAACCAGAGCCTGTTGAGGCCCCCATCTACTTTAGGTTCTACGATTTAGGATCTCACTGAAAATTTTATTAGTCTCATTTATGAACCTTTGCTTTCCCTATCATTTATTGTTTATTTTTCCCATCCCTCGGAGGAAGCTTGAAATATTGACATCACCGAAAATTTTATCAATTTTGTTTACTCTCTTTTGTTTTTCTATCATTTATTGTTTATTTTTCACACAAGTAAGACCGCTGCGAAAAAGTTCAAATATATCAACATCTATCACATCATAATTACATCCATCACATTATGATACATCATAATTGCGTCATCAAACATCAACTTTTTCCGTATCAACTCTGTATCGAATCCAGGTAGGGATGTTAATAATGGACACTTCCATCCACTCAGGATAAGTTCTCTCTCATGAATGGATGCCTGAAATCTAAGATTAGTGCAAAATGGATGAAAGAAATATTAAATTGGGATCTATACACTAATCCCCAGGCAGATGAATTTGAAAAGAATTATACTCCCAAAGAGAAGAAAGAATTGGCTGAAGATTGGCAACATTTTATGGAGATGAATAACACATGGATATCTTTATACTCTTGGAAAAACAATATTTCTCCATTAAATGTTTTTACTAGTTCTACAAACACTTCAGCAAATAAACATGCTTGGACTGCACTAGATGGAGCAAAGGTTGAAACTCCTTCAACATTTCCTCCCTTTAAAGGAATTGTTATCAAAGAAAATCAAAATGCAGCCAAAGCCATCCCACTAGTGCAAAAAAGATGATAGTGCCTTAGGCATTGATGCAAGGATACAAAGGCCAGTGAACAGCTAAACTGGACAAACACTACATTAAAAGGCCTAGAAATAAATGCATTAAAATTAGCAGAAGTCAAGGAACAAATTGACAATGTTCAAGTATCACTCAATGATGTAAATAAATGTTTGAATGATGTACAATTTGATTCTAGTCTTATTCGCTCTTATGCAATAGAATCTTTATCCAAAATAGAAGGAGTAGAAGAAAAATTAGTTGATCATCTAGATTCAACTAAAAATCTTATAACTGGTTTAACAAATAAGGTTGAAAAAATGAATCTGTCAAAGGTAGAAAAACCAGTCCCCAACTCCTTTCTTGTGAAAAGAAATATAAAGATTCAGGATCCTATTAAGCCAATCAATAGGTTCCCAGCATTATTTCTCAAAGAAGTAGCCACATCTTCAGAGTTTGAGGCTACAGAAAAAGTAACCATTGCATCCTTATTTAAGGATGAAGAAGAACAAAAAGATCATAATACACAGATCTTTCCCATATATGAACCTCTTGAGCATAGGTTCACCATATATCCAGCACCTGATATTGAAGGAAAAGGAAAACTTCCTGAAGCACATACCTTTTTCCCAGAATCCCACACAGAGTGGAATATAGATAACATGAGTGTAGGCCAAATCAGGCAAATGATTGATATGATGTATATAGAATATAAACTCATGTGTCTTACAGGGAAAAGTGAAATTGATGCTTGCAGAACTATTATTCAGTGCTTTACAAGAACACTCCTCAGGTGGTGGGAGACAAAGTCATCTCCTAAGCTTATTGCAAAAATGGAAGAAGAAGTTCTTAAGGATGAAAAAGGAGATGTCATACATAATCTTGATGGCACTGTTATCAGCAATATGATTGGAGCATTGACATCAATGATACTAGAACATTGGTGTGGTAGCGAAACAGAAATTGCTTAAAAAAATGAATTTATTCTGATGAATCTGAAGTGCCACAAAATGTCCCAATTCGAAGACTTCCATAGAGACTGGATGCAGAGAATTTTTGAAGTCAAAGATTCAAAAAAACTATTGTGGAAACAGGTATATCTTGCAGCCTTGCCATCCAAATTTGTAGACTACATCATAATGCAAGAAGTCTTCCAATTACCTTTTGAGTCATATACATGGGGAGAGATATATGCCCACATTACAAAGACATCGGTAAGTCTTTGTACCAGCTCAAAGGTAAATAAATCTCTGGAAAAACTTTCCAGATTCCCGGATAATAATTCCATGTGTAGCAAGTATAGACTAACAGCAAATGATCCTTTGGTAAAAAGGAGAAAAGCTAAGAAAAGAGCAAAAAGAGAGTTTAAAGAAACTTTCTACAAAAATAGAAGAAATTATCCAAAGGATAGAAGGAAATATCCCAAGCAAAGTCGAGGACAAACCTCCAGAAGGAAAAAGGGATATTATAAATATATTCCAAGAACACATTATTATAATCCTTCAGATATACATCTGCATTCCGCAAAATAAGAAAAGTGGAATAAGCTTATTTGTTGGCTATGTGGACAAAATGGACATACCTCCTCCAGATGTCCAAAAGGTGAAGAGTCAAAGTGAAACAAAGGCAAGAAATCTGGAGCCTTTGTTCAAAAAGGAAAACAAGTCAAGCAGGAAGGAAAAGGACCAATGATATGTATGAAATGTGGTTCTCATACACACAAGACAGAACACTGCCCAAATGTTGTCATCAGAGACATAGCTCAGTAGCATCAAATAGAAGAATCTTCATATGATTCTTTCAGTTCTTCTTCTGCAGAAGAACTACAGGGACACATACAATAGTATTCAGGTTCTGATTCCTCAGAGTGCTTATGTTCTGAATCTGAAGAATGTGCATGTCAAGTTCATTATGATTCTGATTCAGAATCTTATAGTGACTCCAGTAAAGAATGGAAGAACTTCAAGCCCTAGAAAGAAAAATTTCTCAAGGTCGCGACAAAAGAAGACGAGCTGAAAATTCAATCTCAAATACGAGCCATGAAGGATGGAGAAATGAAAAATCACCTGACTGAAGCCTTTATGGACCAACTCAAATCCAAAGCTTCAAATAGTTCAAGTAAGAAGTCTCTTTTTATTGATGCTTCGTATGAAAGAAACACAAAATCATTCCAGAGGCATCAACAGAAACCTGACAGAGTGAGATCACTCACTCTAGGATAAGTGAGTCGTGAGATTCATAACCTCAAGGCAGAAATTTCTGCAATTAAAACTCAGGTTGCAGAATTGAAGAAAGGAAAACAAGTGGCAAAAGGAGAAGAAGATAGTGACTAGCCATGGGATACTGCTCAATACAGCAGTAATCAAGAAGTTCAAGTTGTTGAAGGAATGAAGGATCCAAATTTTGGATTTAGAGATATGAAATTATTAACTATCTCCTACCAGTAACATCATGTCAAAATAAATATTTGCATAAAAGGGAAAATGTTTGAAATGATTGCTCTTCTTGACTCTGGTGCGGATATCAATACCCTGAATATGAAGAATGTACCAGCAAAATATTGGGTTGCTGCCGAAAGCAAAGTAGAAGGTTTGGGTAATAAAAAGCTCCAATATAAGGTACCCAAAGCCTCTTTCTGTTTTGATACTCATTGTGTCTATTTGAAATTTGCAGTTGCTGACATTCCAGCAGACTGCATACTTGGAAATGTCTTTTTGGTAGCAGTAGAACCTCATGGGTCACTCAGACTCAAAGGAGGAAAAGCTGGATAGTTCATATCCATCCCCACATCTAAAGGGACAAGGAAGAAAATTGAACTTCCTTACATTTCTAATCCAAGAATCTCCACAATGGTACAAACTGTGTAGAATCTAGACAGAGCTAAAGCCAGATTGTCAAATCTAAAAGATCTAAAATCAACTCTTAGAATAGAAGAACATCTCAACTTGCCTCAGGTAAAAAGAAAAATTGAAGATTTGAAGAAATAGATTGAAGAAAAATGCTGCTCTGAAGAACCTAATGCATTATAGCATAGGAAGCAGCACACAGTTGAGCTCCCTTACAAGGAAGGATATGCTGGAAAGCCCTGTAAGAGCCGAGCAATACCCATGAGCAAAGAATACAGAGATCTTTGCGAGAAAGAAATTCAGCAGCTCCTTAGTAGAAAATTGATCAAAGAATCACACAGTCCTTGGAATTGTTATGGGTTCTACGTGAACAAGAGAGCTGAATAGATTAGGGGTATCCCGAGGTTAGTAATAAATTATAAGCCTCTAAATTCAGTCTTAGCTAATGATGCCTATCCAATACCCCATAAAGGAGATTTAATCAGAAGGATAGCAGGAGCTAAGATCTTCTCTAAGTTTGATCTGAAGGCAGGGTTTTGGCAAGTCGCCATTGCAAAGAAAGATAAATTCAAGACTACTTTCAACATACCCTCAGGCCACTACAAGTGGAATGTGATGCCTTTTGGTCTAAAGAATGTGCCATCAAAATTCCAAAAGGTAATGGACAATATTTTTAAGCCGAACTTTGATTGGCTTATTGTATATATAGATGATGTGTTGATATTCTCCAAAAATATACATGATCATCTTACGCATGTAAATATATTTAATAATTTAGTTAAGCACAATGGTTTAGTGCTTAGTAAAAAGAAGATAGAGGTTTTCCAAATCATTATCAACTTTTTGGGACATACAATCTGCAATGGGCAGATTTCTTTGCAGAAACATGCATTAGAGTTTACAGACAAATTTCCGGATGTCATAATAGATAAAACTCAATTGCAAAGGTTCTTAGTCTGCCTCAACTATGTCAGCAACTTCTATCAAGATTGTGCGACTGATAGAAGAATATTGAATAAAATATTGAAGAAAAATCCTCAAGAGTGGACAGAGGTCCATACAAAAGCAGTCTAAGGCCAAGGTAAAATATTTGCCTATTCTGTATGTTGCTGATGATCTTGCACATAAAATTGTAGAATCAGATGCAAGTAATATTGGATGGGGAGGACTTTTAAAGCAAAAGGTTGGAAAGGATGAACAAATAGTTCAATTTGCATCTGGATTATGGAATCCAGCCGAGGAAAACTACTCCATAATCAAAAAAGAAGTCAAGGCAACATGGAATTGTATCAGTAAGTTTGAATTTTATCTCATTAATAAACCCTTTTTACTTAGAACTAATGCATCAGCTTTGCAGAAGGTGTCAACAAAGGATATCAAGAAGGTCGGAGAAGCCAAGTTTGTCAAATGGCAAGCTCTTTTTGCAAACTTTGATTTCCAAGTGGAGCACATTAAAGGTGCAGAAAACAATCTCCCTGATTTTCTTAGCAAGGAATATATTGAAGCACGAGAAAATGACCATGTCATGATGATAATCATAGAATGGGATCAAAATCAGAAATAGGAGGTGCTAAGGATTGTCCCAGATGACCAAGACTGGGAAGAATACAAAAGAAATTGGAGACCCACTTGGCAACTTAGAAATGCAAAAGTATTGGATGCCAACTTGCAACCTCACACTGACATCCAACACTTTGTCCCAGAAAGGAAAGTGTATGCTAAAGGAAGCAGGTGGATTCATGACATGATATATGATAAAGCAAGGAGAGATGATGACATCGCACAGAGAGCTTTAGAACAAAATTTTCATGATATAGCCACCATCTGGTATCATGGAGGACCCAGCACAGACATACATGAAAGATATGTTTGCATCTATAGGACAATGGATCTCTGGAACGAGCCAGGACATGGTCGAACTCAACTTGCTGCTAAATGGACAAGAAATGACCCAAAGATCATTTTTCTAGATACAGTGTACAATTTTGCAGAATATAAACAGCTCTGGTGGGACTTCCTCAACGTCGATGACAAGGTAGGAACTCACTACACAAAATTAAAATTCAGTGCCATTGGCCATTATCAGGGGTATCAACAATGTAAATGGTTCAGAGATTGGTGGACTGATTATGGTGTTAGCAGAACCGCCATGGACCCAGTATGGCATGAACAATATCGCAGAAATCATCGTAATTTATGTATTGAACAACAACTTGCAGAATGCATTCACCCTATTTACAGAATTGTTAAAGACCTAACAAAAGGTGAATGGTCAACTTATAAGTCATCTCCTTATAACAATTCACTTGAAGAATACATAAGAGAACATTTGGAGTGGCTTGTATTAACTAAAGTACAATATCAGCTTGTTCTAGGGAAACCAATGATTGTCCGCGGGATATACACAAAAGCTTGGGATGAAATGTTGTATAAAAGAGATAGATTCCCTGGATTGATAGTATTCTGACAATTCACATGGGCTTTCCGAGAAAAGCGTCCATACTGTAAAAATAAGTACCAGTCACAAGGGCTTAATTGTGACCAGATTTCCCGTGGGCTTTGCTGTACTAAAGCCTCCACTGTGTAAATAATTCATGCATTATTTTTCCCGTGGGCTTTTCTGAAAAGCATCTACTTTTTTTTTCCGGTATTATATATTTCTCGTGGTCTTTGATAAAAAGTATCCACCTTGTTCTGTCAGGATTATCTTTTGTAATAAGATTTACTTTTCGGACAGGAATCTTGGTGCGGATATCGCCCTGGCATTACTCGAAAGCAATAATTCCATCCACTGGAATCTTTGTGCAGACGTTGCCCTGGCAAGACCCAAAAACAATGATTCCATCCACCTTTCGGTCATAACACTGATAGCCTATAGTAATGTTTGTCCCCTCTCATTTCTTATATAATGAGGGTAAGGGTCATTGTTAAGGGCATTCAGAGTTAGTTTGAGTCCTAGTGAGTCTTTGTGTTGAGTGCTTCTCCTGCTCTGCATCTGCGGACGTTCAGTCTGATTTGATTGCATCACAAGAAGAACTCAAGTCCTTAGGTGATTTGGGAGCCTGCGCATCAGTGCTTGATGCTGGTGAGAACCTAAAGTGGCTGAATCATTTTAGAGAGTCATCCAATCTGTATATGAGTCAAAGTCATATTCTGAGGCAGAGTCTATATTTCTCCAAGTATCCTTCGGTATTGCTTGTTCCTTGCGGATAGCATAAAGCCCGATAAATGCGAAGATAGTCAATCTCTGTAAAGAATCTCTCTGTAAAAATTTCATCCATTCTGAAATAATATGAGTACACCATTCCGCATATGAGTACCTTGTGTATCTATATTGCCTGATGTGGTAGTAGTTATCTTTGAACTTTCATCCGAAGTTCACAGGAAGTTCGCCAAAGGAACGAAGGGACGCCAAGGCTGTTGTTAGGCGAGGAAGCCGTTGTTGAAGCCACAAGAGTGTGAAAGTTTTGAGTAGGTTCACCACTGGTTCACCAAGAGTTGGCTATCAAAGATAAACAAAGAGATGCAGCAAGTAGCAAGCTTGTGACAGAAGCCCCTGCTTAAAATTGGTATCAAAGCTAGTAACGTCTGGTTCAAAAGGTCGGTATTCTAAATCCTATACCCATTAAAGAATGGATTCGTTCCGGAAAACAGTTTCTTTCCGAGAATTAGAAGAGAGATATTCTAAGGTTGAAGAAAACCCTTTAAGGGATATGTTTGCATCAAGTTCTAGTCATGTTCTAAATTTGGCTGAACTTGAATATGAAGAACCCCAGCCTTCTGCCCATTGGGAACTACCTGCCATAGCTCCCTCAGTAGTATATAGTGATCTTTCTGTTTTCCATTTAAAAGTTGCCACTAGGATTAGCATTAAAGAGTCTATGAGCCAAATCCAAGAAAACTCAGATAATATCCAGATCATTTCTCTATTAAATCCAAAAGAGTTACAGGCAAAGACCAAAAGACTGAAAACAAATTATCTGCATTTAGGATGTATATGTGTAGGAATCAATCCTTTAACACATAAATGATTGCATACTTTTGTGCTAGCCACTGTCTGAGATCTGACACACAATAAGTATATTGATTCCTTAATAGACGGAATTGTTGCTCCTCTATCAAATGGCCCAGTCTTTTTTTACTGTTATCCAAATTTCTCTATTTATACCTTTGATGAAACCATTGACCAGATCTTACAGCTCCAAATCCAAACCATTGGTTTCAATATGCACAAAAAGAGATAACATAGCCATTAATAATGGACACTCCCATCCACCTAGGATAAGTCCGCGTACAATCATTTATTGTTTATTTCGGTAACGCATTTGATGTTTTTGGACGGTTTATTCATGTAATGCATTTGATGTTTTTGGACATTTATAAATTGTTCGCTATATTTATGAGCTAAAATATCTATATTTATTTTGATATATTATCTCATTTCTATGTTACTATGCAAGTTAATCAATGCTTTACTTGAATGTTTTACCTCAACTGAAATCACAATTCCATTTCTAGTTTCATTTTAATTTTAAATTTGTATCTAGAATAAAGATGGAAAATAATGATATTGTCATTTATATATATGGTTATTTGATTGTGACGTGTGGTTGAAATCGGTGTAATATATTTAATAATATGGGGCCAGATATATCTAAAACATAGGTGTCTCAATATTGGGTAATAAGAAAGCTTATTATCTTGAAATTAATGACCATTAATCACTTAAATTGTTATTGTTAAGTGAGTGAGGTTGTATGGTAATGAAATAGGTGGAAAGTTAAACATCAACCAGAGATATATAACAATTCTAAGTAAATGTGTTATGTAAGAGTAAGACATATAACACATACTCAACATTCTCCCACTTGTTATCTTCTTCCATATAAGGGGTCATAAGATAGCTTAGTCATTGGTCCAGGCCTGCAACGCTCATTGTTTCTCTACAGCAAAAAAGAAATCTTAGTGCTCACAGACTTCGTCAATGAATCTGCAACATTCTTCAAAGTGTCCATCTTTCCCCGCAAGACCTTTTTTCCTTAACCATATCCCTCACAAAGTGACATTGAACATCAATGTGCTTTGTCTTTGAAGGATAAGCAGGGTTCTTTGCCAAGAAAATTGCACTTTGGCTATCACAATCTATCGTTATAGCCTGTTGTACCAACTCCATACTTGAACACAATCTTTGAAACCAAATTGATTCCTTGTTTGCATCAATGGCTTTCATGTATTTAGCGTTTGTAGTTGAAAGTGCCACTACAGACTGTCTCTTTCTCATCCAAATGATTTCTCCTCCAAATAGGTTAAACACATACCCACTTGTAGATCTTTTTTGATCTAGATCTCCAACTCATTCAGCATCAACAAAGTCATGAATGTCCAAAACTTTGTCCAATCATGGTCTTCCTTGGTAGGATGAAACCATAATCACTAGTGCCACGTAAATACATGAAAACCCGCTTCACTGGCGTCCAATGCTCCTCCCCTAGTTTTGTCATAAACTTGCTCAATAATGTCTGGTCTAGTACAAACCATTCCACATATCAAGCTAATAGTTGTACTCGCATATGGAACACGAGACATGTCCTCTTCCTCCTCTTGTGTCCTAGGACACTCTTCAGCAGATAAATTTACACCTATAAGAATAGGAATCATCACTGGTTTATTATCCTACATATTAAACCTTTGCAATATTGTCTCGACATACTTCCTTTGGTTTAACTAGAGCTTTCTCTTTATCTGATATCGTTTATTTTCCATGCCCAAAATATAGTTTGCGGCATCAAGATCCTTCAGGTCAAATTTCAAGGACAATTGGGTTTTCAAATCTTGGATAATTTCTTTGTTATTTCAAATCGGTAATGTATCAACCACATACAAGACCAAATAAATAATATGGTCACCAATTAATTTAAAATACACATAGTGGTTCACTTTTCTTCTTGTGAAGCCAAGTCTCCGTATATATGTATCAAATTTCTCATACCACATCTTTATTGATTGTTTTAACCCATACAAATACTTTTTTAACCTGCGTACTAGTTCTTTCTTACCCTTCACCGCAAAGCCTTTTGATTTCTTCATGTAGATCCCTTCTTTCATCTCCCCATGAAGAAATGTTTTCTTCACAACCATTTGTTCTACGTCGAAATAAAATGCAACAACAATAGATAAAATTAAGCTAATAGAACCTAACATGGAAACATAAGAAAATATATCACCAAAATCAATTCCCAACACCTGGGAATAACCTTTTGCTACCAACCAAGATTTGTATTTCTCCACCTTGCCTTCTACATTCATCTTCTTCTTAAACACCCGTTTGTTGCCAATTAGTTTCCTTCCAGTTGGTAAGTCCACCATATCCCAAGCCTCATTTTTTTTCCAAACATGTCATTTCATCAACCATGACCTCTTTCCAGAGTTTTCCATCTTCTGACTCCACTACCTCCCTGACATTTTTGGGATCATCATCAGCAATAGATAAAGCAGAATTTGAATAGAAAGCAAATGGACTATACATTTATGGCTTCTTTCTCTCTCGAACTGATCTTCTCAAAACTAGAGTTTGTGGCTCTTCCTCTTCTAATTCCTATTCTACTGTAGAGTTTGATTCTTCCTCCTTTAGTTCAAACTCTATCTTCTCATGTTCCTTTGGTAGGACTTCATGTTTAATAACATAATTCACCTCTCTAACCACCACATATCGGTTTTACACAACCTTCCTTATTTATGGATTTCAAAGCTTATAACCTTTTAAACCATACTTATACCCAATAAATATGTACCTTTCATATTTACTACCCAACTTGGTTCTTTTCTTCTTTGTAACGTGTACATATGCATTAGAGCCAAATACCCTAATATGTGAAAGAGGATGTTTCTTACCATTCCATACCTCATGTGGGGTCTTATCCTCCAATGTTGATGAAGATGATCTATTAACCAGTTAACATGCAGTATCTGCTGCCTCTACCCAAAATTCTTTCCCTAATCCAATGCCATTGAGCATGCTTCTTGCCTTTGCCATCAATGTCTTGTTCATTCTTTTTGCAACTCCATTTTGCTGAGGTGTGTATGGAGTATTCCTCTTTCGTGCTATACAACATTTCTTATATAACTCTTCAAATTCCTTCTTGCAAAACTCTCCACCATTATCTTTCCTCAACACCTTAATCTTCTTCTCTATCTGATTGTCCACCAGAGCCTTAAATTCTTTAAACCTATCAAAGACTTCATAACTTCCTAAGGAATTATATCCATGTATTCCTCGAGAAGTAATCTATCAATGAGACATAGTACATAGACTTACCCAATGATGGAACTGACATAGGTCCAAACACATCACTATGCACAAGCTCTAATATCCCTTTTACCCCCTTAATTCTAGAGGGGAAACTCACCTAATTCTTCTTCCCATATACATAATGTTCACAGAAGTCAAAAATCAAAGAGAAATTATACATACCTTCTATTATACCATTACCATGCAGTATTGGAAGGCCCTTCTCTCCAATATGTCCAAGCCTTCAATGCCATAGCATAGCCTTTTCTCCAAAGACCACTAGGTTTTTTGCTCCACTTTTAGGAACCATAGAACTGTTGCACCCATAAATGACAGTGCTACCCAGAAGCTTGTACAGAGTTCCAATCTGAACTCCCTACATCAATACCAATGCTCCTAGAACCATATTACAGGTATATTTCTCGAACACTGTCTTTACACCCACATCATCCATCTTGCTTATAGAAACCAAGTTTATAGCGAATGCAAAAATATGCAGAACACCACGAAGTGTTTAAATCCTTCCACATTGCAACTTCAGCTTGACTTTTCTGCGTCCGATGATTTTTTTCCTTCCCGTCATCCCCTAAGAAGACATCACCATCATCATATTTCTCGTACTCGCAAAACCACTCCCTATGGGGAGTGAAGAGAAAGGATGCATCTGAGTCAATAAACCATGCCTCAGGATCTACATGTGTACTTGAAGAAGAAGACAAGTACACATCCCCACCTTCGTATAAGGGGTTTTTCACCTCTGCAGAAGGAGAATCATCAGGTCCCTTCCTTTCTCAAGAGTTTTAGATTTACAATCCTTTTTATAGTGCTCTTCTTTTCCACATTTCTAGCATAAATTTACAGGTTTTCTTGGAGATTTAAATCTCCCTCTAGATTTAGATCTCCCACTTGAGGACTTTTTTTTTTTGTTCTGAGACCGTCCTCTTACAGACAAGACATCTCTATTCTGGTGCTCCATGTTTTTATGTCTCATCTCCTCTGACAACAAGGATGATATTATTTCATCAAACTTCAAGGTAGTTTCGTTGCTACCTATAGCAACAACCAAACTATCCCATGAATCTGGTAGATAACACAACAAACTAATGCACTTATCTTCATATGAAATTTTTATATCAACATATAACAACTATCTTTACCACGATATTAAAGGCGTTCAAATGCTATGTTACTAAGTCTCTATCCTCCATCCTTAGGTTATACAGTTTTTTTTGCAAGAACATTTTGTTCACCAGAGACTTATATTGGAACAAAATCTCTAACTTGTCCCAAAAATCCTTTGGTGTAGCTTCCTCTGATACATTCAACAATACTGAATTTGAGATACACAACTATATTGTGCTCTTTGCCTCCTTATCCAACTTCACCCAGTCTTTTTTTGACATTTTCATTGGTTTAATACCTAGATCTACCATGATCCACTGATCTTTATCCACCAACAAATCCTCCATCTTGAGCTTCCATAGCTAAAAACTTTGTCCATTGAATTTCTCGATCTCTATCTTTCCACTGTTTGCCATCTAATTTCACCGCAAGAATCAATCCCTCATATATCCCTCTGTAACAGGGTCTACCACAGGTGTGAAAAAAACCCCTCAGCAGCAAAGGAGTCCTTTTAAATCCGAAAGAACTTTGATACCAATTGTAGGATTTAAACCTGTATAGAAATTACCTGCAAACAAATTCTTGAAACAAAAAAATATACAATGGTAAGAACATAAAACAAATATACACAGAGATTTCCCCTAGATCCCAAAACTGGGACTAAAAAATTGAGTTTTCATTATATTCCTTTCAATATTACAATATATATATATATATATATATATATATATATATATATATGTCGAAGCATTCATAAACCCTAATCCATGACCCTAGATTAGAACATAATCATAGTTCCCTTGACCGGATCTGAAAATTACCATGGGAAGAAAACCATCATGTCGAAAACTATGTGCAAAACCCATGCACAAAACCATGGGTAGGTTCACCCACCATCTTTGGGTTTTCCCCCATCCTTGGGTCCACCCAACTATTATTGGGTTTGCATAAGAAAAAAAATATCGGGGTGCTACATCAAACCCCATGCAGGGGAGCTATTGTCCCCCTGCAAGCCCCCCGATAGGGGGGGGTGTGGCTCCCCTTGTGACCCCTCCCCCCCCCCTCGTTGCGCCCGTTATAACATACATCGCGTAGAACTAGTCGTGGAAAGAATATAACACACACCTAATAGTAACTTACCATTTGTTTACATGTGTATCATATATGGGATTTTTTTAACTCACATTTTAGTGCCTAAGCTCAAGCACCCAACGATGCATCAACAAAGCATGTTTCCACACTTTTGGGTTGCTTCATAGACACTGCAAATGTAATATTATTTTTCTTTTTACTTGTAATTGTGGAAGTGTAGGAAATAGTAATCCTATGGAAACCATATAACAAATCAAGTGGAAACCAAGGATAAGTCATATTCCTTGATGTATATACCCTTTCTTCACTTTTGAGCATCAAATATAACCATTTTCCCTGTATGTGTAGTGAGATTTTCATGTTGATTTGTATTTTATGTAGTTACTCCATATATTAGACCTAGCATTTTATTTCAATTAATATCTAACCTTCATCATATTTAGTGTTTCTAGGCACTAGACTATTAGGCTTGTTGGTGAAGTGTGTGTAGATTGAAATTCCCCTATTGCATTGTAGGAGTTGGCAAGTGAGAGAAGAAACAAAGTTACCAACTTAATGAGAACTTTGTCAAGTTCTTGTTTTCCAACATCACATTTACCGTTGATTTTTATTCTCCTTTTGGAAAGTGGTGATGCAACATCACCATTTAACATCACCCTTTATTCAATTTAAGATTAAATTTTCCATGTTTTTCATCCATGATATTAAAAACCAAATATCATGATTGCAAAAGATATGAGAAAGCACCAAAGAATGCAAAAGACCCCTTTTTAGGGTTAAAATTTCAACATTTTTCAACTATGGCATTAAAAACTAAATACAATGATTAGAAAAGAAAAAAACCAGCAACTAAAGCAAAGAATGGTTCTAACAAGAGAAATTTTTTTTATGGTTAAAATTATATGTCATTTGAAATTCTAGGTTAAAACAACTTGACCTTGTTTTCAAAAAAATATTAAAATTACATTTTTTAACCTAGCTTTATAAAATCATCACTATTATAAACAAAATCATTAAAAACATCCATTTGTAAGCTGAGCTTTTTTTGAGATGTTTTTCTCTAAATATTTTTGTTTTTTGAAATTAAAAACAAAACAAAACAAAAACTTTTTTGGATATCTTTTCAAAATTCTTTAATTTCTTTTTATAAAAATTTTATTTTTCAAAATCCTTTAATTTCTTTTTATAAAAAATCATAATTTATTTTTTTATATAAAAAATATTTAAATTATAATATATAATATAGCTTTTAAATGTCTTTTTTTCTTAAATTTAACATTTTGGTTTTTTCATTTAAAAATAAATAAAATTTTGTATTTTTCTATTAAAAAAATAAAAATATGAATCATGTTATCTCTTGTCATTTCTTTTTCTTTTCAAAGGCAATTTTAATGATTTTGTTTATATTAGTGATGATTATCTAGACCATAGTTTAAAATGATGCAATTTAAATACCCCATTGAAAAAGAATACTACTAATGGTAATATGTTTCAATTTGATAGTTGATTTTTATGTTTTGGTTGTAATGGTACAAGTTGATGAGCTATAATTTTAACCCTTATATTTGGTAGAACCACTCTTTGATTAAGGTGTTAATTTTTAAGGTTTTTCATAATCATGATATTTGGTCTTTATTATTATGGTTGAAAAATGTTTGAATTTTAAACATAAAAAATAGTGATATTACACATCATCTTGGATTTAGATATTTGTTTTCATGTCTTTTAGAGTCATAACATTTGTTTCTTAATTCCATAGTTGGAAAATGTTAGAAAAAAAAAAAACAAAACAAAACAAAAACAAATTACATGACATTTTTTAGTTTCAAAAAAAAAATTAGTTTAAAAAAAAAAAAATTCTACACCAAAAACATGAACTTCTAAACCAAGAATTCAAAGTCATAGTTATTTTTTCACACCAAAAACATAAACTTTTAAATCAAGAGTTCTTATTTTGAAATCACAATTCTTGTTAAACATATAACTTTGTTTAGATTATATTACAATGATAATAAATACATTTCCTATTGATTTTGAAATTGTATTGTAATGATAATAAGTACATTTCCTATTAATCGAAATGGAAACAGGGCCGTGAATCGATACACAACTTCATACGTAGTCTCTCTAGAAAATCTCATTCGAAGGTGCATTAATTTCCTTTATTAAAGTATAAATTATTTGGAATCAAAAGTTCCAATAATTTTCCTTTATTAAAGTATAAATTATTTGGAATCAAAAGTTTCAATAATTTTTCTTTATTAAAGTATTATTTCGAATCGAATATTATGTCAGACATCACAGGCCTTCATGGTTGGAACTAATTGAGCCGAGCGCATTTCACCCGTCCCTCAGTCTCTATATAATGCTGCCCAGGATCCACATTCACAACCAAGTCGGAAGCGATTTCTGTGAACTTGTGGGCAAAGTGTGTTGAGTGATAGCCAGATTATTTTTTGCAACCCAAGTAGTGCAATGAGTTCGAAAAAGTCTGCTGGGAAGTCGGGCGGGGGTCCTCAGGGTAACACAGGGAAGTCGGCCCCGAAGCCGAATCCCCAAGGGATGTCTGGCGGGAAGCCGAGTTCTCCAGGGATGTCGGGCCCGAAGCCGAGTAACTGTGTGGACACCAAATCCCCGCGGGTGACGCAGGAGAGTATAAAGGGTTCCTCCGGGAAAGGAAATGTGAGCGGCGTCAAACTGCAGGAAGTTGTGGGCGATAACAAGGCAGGAAAGGTGGAGGTCGGGTCCGAGGGTAGGGCCCCGTTGGGTGGGGTGAAGGTAAAGTCCAGTGACTTCAAGTCTCGCAGTCCCGCAGATAAAACCGAGAAGAAGCTGAACGAGCCCAACTAGGCGCTCTGGTCCGTCGGCTCTGCAGCGAGCGGACCGGTCTAGGTTTAATATAGTAGTAATACCTGCATGGTTTTGTTAGTTTCGAAAGTGATTGCATGGTTTTGTTAGTTTGTCTTTGTCTTTGAACTTATTGGCCCTATTGGTTTAAACGTTTTGCATTGTGGAATCACTAAATATATCAATATAGAAAGCCTCTCCTTAGTGGAGGCATCTTGGTGTGTGATAATCATTCTTTTTCATTCTCATTTTTATAATGGTTTAATGTTTTTATAGTACAGTATTTATAAATTGTGTGGGGTTACTTACTACTAAGTTAATTGTTAATTTTATTTTATAATTAACAGATATTTAAATTTGTAATGGATATAAGTTTAATGGTGAATAGTTTCATATATTTTGGCAAAGTTAATTTTATTTATGTTTTTATTAGAGATGGTTTATATGTTAGTTACTTTATATATTTTATTTAAATTTAAGGGTGAATAGTTTTATATATTTGGCAAAGTCATTCAAGATGTAGTTTCTATTGTTTCTATAACTTAGATATGATGTAGTTATCTAAATAAAAGTTTCTTATCATTTAGTATATAGGTTTGAATTGCAGATTATATATATAGAGAGAGAGAGATATATATATACTTACTCATTACATGTAGAGTTATGGAATTTGGTGAATGTTTTCAAATGTTCAATTGTTATTTTTTGGGATCCATACTTGCACTATGATTAGAGTAATTTGATTCTAGGCCTTGTAACTAAAATAATGCAATTAAAATTGTTTCCCATCAAACAAACTAATGTCACTTTCACTTTTTATGAAAGACGTCCTCTATGTCACTTTTGATAATTCCACACTTTGAAATCTAATTAATGAGTTACACATTTATGATGTGGAAAAACTAATGGGGTTTTTTTATAACTAATTTTAATTGATGTTGAAGCTACGTCAATCAACTTATTTTTTCTTGAGATCATACACAAACCTAGTGATTTCCATTGAGTTCCATGCCTTCGATAATCAAGTTGCTTTTCTTTAGTATAGAATTTACTATGGAGATATGTAAAGGTATAGATTTCTGTCTTTGATAGCTAGCAATATGGAGGAGCCATGTGGATCTCAATGACACTTCAAACTCAATGATATACATAAAGAAAGGCCAATCTACAATTAACATGCTAACAAGTGGTGCCAAGGCATCGAACATAAATCTCCTTGCTTTTTAGTTGATGTAATCTACATTCCAAGCTAAATATTTCTCCTCTAAATTGAGCAATCTCTCAAGACTAGAAACACACCTTAAGAAATCCAAATTGTTTATATCAATTCTAGCAACCTTCCCAAGCCAGTGATTTACCTCTTGATTTCTAAGTTGAAATAAATTTGTGGTTTAGGGGAAAGCACTTAGAAGTTACTATTTTGAAGAGAATTACCTAAGGAAATTGAAATAGATGACTTTGGAGGCTAGGAAGCACTACAAGGCCACAATTTTCCCATGGAACGATAAATCATTAACTTATAAGGAAAAAATTTCCCCAAGTGCAAAATATCACCCCTTGACCTTCTCAATCAATGTGTTTTTATCATCAAGAAAATAACTCACTTTTAAGTGTTATACGACCTCCTTCCTCACTCGCCTTTAAGTGCTACATGGCCTCTACCCCAAAAATTATACCCTTTGCCTCTCTAAGTGTGAAATTTGTTAGTTTCTTTCTCAAAAAAATTATTTTCATTCTAAACATGGATGTCAAAATGCATCAAGCAACAATTATCTTCATTTTCTCCTTAATTCACCCTAAATTAAAAATTAAAAATAAAAAAATAGAAAAATCTTACCATCAAAAGTAAAAACAAAATCATTGAATATATTTCATTTATTGTCTATAAGAAAGTTCATGGATTATATCTTTGATCTAGACAATTTTCTTAGAATTTGTGTCATATTTATAACCTAAAGGCCCAAGAAAAAATGTCCCTCTTATTTTATACATTTTAAAGTTTATCTAATATCATTTCTAGAAACAACAATATCTTTTAAAGGATTGGTAAAACTCTTTTCCTAGGGTTTTGTGAGAATAATTTTTTCTAAGCTTTTAAATCATTAATTTCAATATAAGATAATTTAACTAATGTTATCAATATTTGGAATTGTTCTAAGCTTCCCTAAGTGTTGCAAAAGGTTTTATCTTGATTAGAGTGTTTTCCAAATTTGACCCTAGGGGGACTGGAACCCCTTTTCATACAATATGGATCATATTGTTGCAACTTACCATCTACTTATATTTTTATCATAGATGCGCTTTATGTTCACTCACATTTCAGTGCCCAATCTCAAGCACCCAAAAATCCATCATCCTAGTGTGTTTCCGCACTTTTGAGTTGCTTCATAGGCACTTTAAATGTAATATTTTTGTGTTTTTGGTTATTTTGTGGATGTGGAAGTGTAGGATAGTAGTCAAACTATCAAAAATAGGTTAGAAATCAAGTGGAAACCAAGGATAATTCATATTCCTTGATGTATGTACTCTTTCTCCTGTGACAACCCCAACCTTGGTTTATTCATGAAATGCAATGTAAATATTTTCACAAAATATATTAAAAATGAGTTGAGTCAAAGGGACACAGATTCTAGAGGCTAGGGAGGTTGGTTGCTTGGGATATATAAGGTTTCCTTGTGCAGGAAATCAGAACTGTTTTTGTCATCCATTTAAGGATGGTTGGTTTGTTTCCGATGACTTGGTCATGAATTAAAGTGGGTTGCAAGAGAAGTATGCATACCATGTTGCTTTGGGAAACACTTACAAGGTAAAAAGGACATGAAAGTTATGGAGTTTGGAGGTTGTGCAGAAAGTTGGGGAAAAAGGAAGAAAAGTCAACCTCTAAAGGGTTTTGATGGTCCTCCAGGCATTCAAATAGGCATTCGATCATCATTCAACATTCATCAGCAAAGCAGGAGTAACAACAAGGGAGACTCACAAGCAAAAAAATAAAGACAATGATATATGTTCAGTTGGAAATATTGGCAGGAAGCATATCTCTCCTAAGTGAGGAACAATGGCCTTTCAATTCCCTATATAGTTAGAGGGCATAGATGGTCTTTCTCTAGATTCCCTTGATGGCTGGGGTGGAGGTTTGTTCCTTGGATTCTTGAAAGTAGGATCTCTAGAGCCTTTCTTATTGCTTGGTTTTATAGTGGATAAAGGATTCCCCAAGGTGGGTGGAACCACTTTGTTTTTTTTTTAAGGGTGGAGACTTTCTCTTTGGACTCCCTTGATATTCTTGGGTGGAGGTAGCAAGCCTCTGGATTCCTTGAATGTATTGATTAGTTACCATTAAACAACTAGAGGGTGGAGGTAGTTGGCCTCTGGATTCCCTGCATATTTCTTAACTTCTGAGTGGGTGGTGGGTGGAGGAACGAGGACCTCTGGAGTCCTTGTTTCAGCTGGAAATTGGTGTTTTAATCCTTTGAGAAAGACCCCTTAGTCTCTAAAATCTGGCTCGGGGGTCATAGCTACAAGTGAGGATTGGATATGTTTGTTTATGGTTGAGTGAAAGTCATAGTCCCTAACTTAGTTTCCCTGAAATTTTACAAGATAGGTGCTCTTTTGTACTTGTTTACATGAAATGAATGTATGTTACATTTCTGATTTGAAATGGTGTTGTAGAGAAAGATTCATGACTACATTCTAAGATTAACAATGAATATTATGTTGTGTAATGCCTTTACATGACAAAAAGGGATTTTGTTGCATTCATGGGTTGGAATTTTGTGTTGTATGAAATGCTTGACTATGTTGTTAATAGCATGCAAATGAATAATATATTGTGCAAAGTTTAAATGCATTGAAAAGATCTATAAGAATCTAAAGTAAACATAACAACTAATTATATGAGAAACTCTTATGTGATAAAGTTAATGGTTACATGGAGAACATGCTATGCGGACAGGGCCTATGTGTAATGTGTTGAAGGTGCTAGTTACCAGCCTTGGTTGTTGTTGCATTGCATTATAATAATGTTAGGATGATTCCCTTACTCAACTTAATGATCTGTGATCTTACATAAGGGGATTTGATAGCCTGTCATGATAGATTCCCTGGCATTGGGTCTGTATCTTTACTTGACCAGGATTTGGTCCAAAGGATTAATGTGCACCCTTGAGAGAGCACATCATCGTAAGAGGCATTGAATGTATCTTGTATCCTTGTATATTTTGTAGATACATTTATGCTCTAATTTCTTAGTTTCCAATCTTTCTGAGACTAGGATTCATATCCTGAGTAGCATCTCGATATTGAGATTATGTGGCTACTTATCACCTGAATGGATAGTAGTATCCATGGTGTTTGAGGTGATAGCATCGCATCCAGGAGGGATGGTTGTGCATCACCACTAGTAGCCAAATGCCCTTGAGACCCTTAATAAGTGCAGTAGTGATACTCGTAGGGTTGTTGTGAACCACAAGGTGCACCTTGGCATGTGGAAAGAGAGTTGGAGGTCCTTCAGGAGTCCACTAGTTCTTAGCAGGGGATAGCTAAAAGGTCACCAGTGCAGGCATGCTTAGAATTTGTTGTCCCTAAAAAAGGAATGTTTCAAGGCTGAGAACTTATCCATTATATGCCTATCTATAAGGCAAATGCTTGTATTTGAACCCTCGAAAGGATTTCCCCATCCTTTAGAGGAATGCTAATCTTTGTGTGGCCCTTTTGGTATCTTGTGAATCTCGCGGACTTGGGAAGAGTAGCTTCATTATAAGCTTAGGAGGGATAGAACTGCTGAGTAATTTAGTAAGCCGTATTGGTCATGGCATAATGTTAGCGTAGATCTAGACAGTTGTATAAACATTGCAGCTAAGCCATAAGTGAGTCCATGCTTGATGAGAATTCAAACTTATAGCCTTAGCGAAATAATCCTTATTCAATCAATCTGATGAAACCCTTGTCATTGAAGCTTTGGGTTAGATGCCTAAATTTTCCTTATCATGATTGGGCAAATGGAGGGCTAAGGTGGCATAGACACCACATCCTGGAAATTTGTTTTAGTAGCGCAAAGGAATGGCAGGGTTGACGGGCACCAAGCCAACTAAGCACACATGTAACAAACCTAAGTTAAAGGTTCATGTAATAAAGTTAAAAAAGGAAAAATAAGACCAAGGTCATGGAACATGTATTCCAAGTTGAATGTTGGGAAAAACATCCAAGTGCATGTCACTTTTGGTTTATTATGGATAAGGAAATTGGAAAATGCATTAGCAAAGGCAAAGAGGCATTAATTGACATTTTATTTATGAAATAAAGCAAAATAGGAGAAAAGGAAGGTGAAGAGACACATATTTTCATGAAAGGGAATTGAAGAAAAATAGAGGAAATTGAAGAAAATAGAGGCCTCAATGATAAAAAGGATTTTGAGGATCAGTTCACAGCGTTTTGTTAGTTCAGTTTTGGAGCTCTCTCTATTCTCTCATATTATTGTACACTTAGAGCATTCATGGAGAAATCTAGCATTGGAGAAACGAAAGACAAGGAAAGCAAAGGAAGGACAAGGACAAGCAAGGAAGGTTGGATCAAGCAGTTTCAACGGGAGGATTTGCAAGTAACAGGTTTCATTTGTGATTTCCTAGCTGGTTTGTAAATGCATGGTACATGTATTTGTGTATTTGGTTCTTTTGTTGTCATTGGCATGGATTTTTTCAGGTGTGATAGTGGTTTCATCATTTCCTTTCCATTTTTGGATAGCCATGGTGTGATGGGATTCTTTTTTAGTTGAGCTTTGGATTGTTGGAAGATTTTGGAACTAGGTTATCCATGTGGATATTGGTGACCACCCTCCTATTCCATTTGGAAAACCAACACTATTTTTGTTTTTCAGTTTCCTTAATTGTAACGCAGTTTACTATTTTTGGTAGTTTTTCGAGTCCTAAACTTCCGGAACCGTTTTGAGGCCCTAAACGATGGTTTTTAGGGAAAATAGGGATATTGGTAAAGTATCAAATGGGATTGCTGATTTTTTTTTGGCATTCTCTTTGCTCTTTGAGATCTTCGAAACGAGGTCTTATGATAGCCAAACAGAGATCATATGCCAAAGTTACCACCCTAGGAAATAGATGTACTAATTTACCCAAATGGGGCCCATAGTTTGGTGCTTCATCTCCTAGGGTTAGGTTTCTGGATGTTTAGGGTTTTCCATTGTTTCTCAATAATAAATATGCCTTAAAGCCTCATTGTAACATAGTTCAAAGACATGTAGTCGCCACTTCTCTTCTCAAAGATGAGCTACCATCGTCGAGCTAGTTTATTTCCATTCTGTTTGTAAGCATATTTTAGTATTATGATATTAATGAAATGAAGTGTTTTTTCTGTTTCATTTCTGTATCTATGGTTATATCTGTAATTTTTTGCGATCTTGTTTAAGTTCGGATCAGTGATATTAGAGCGGTCTTCTCTTTCTCTGCTTTTCTTTGCATGTCCCTAAGGAGGTCAGGGTATAAAGAGTTAGGGCTCAATCTGGTTGAACCTTTGCAAGAACAGCCTTGCAAACACCAAAGGCCTCCCATGGCAAAAGAAAAGAAAGACTACGGGGCAAGAGATCCTTTCAAAATATTACTTGAGGAATCCCTCGAGTGACAGAGGAACGCGATGATGGATAACTTTGTCCAAATCCTTTGACAGCTACCCACAGATGACACATCTTCATCAAACAGCCACTCTGGAGGTGCCACTCCTTTTAAGGTACAGTTTAACTTCGATATTCTCGTATTTGAGGACCAAATAGATTCAAGTGTCGTAGATAAATGGTTGAATATGTTGGAAGGATATTTTTCATTTCATGACCTTTCTAATTGGGAAAAGATTACCTTTGCACTTCTCAAAGCCTCCCCACACATCAAGGACTAGTGGGAAACCTACTGTGAACAAAAGGACGAGAGGGAATCCTCACTATTTTCAGCCATACCCACTTGGGATTCTTTCCAAGACGCCATAAAGGAACAATATTACATTGTCAGGAGCTATGCAGATAAATGCATAAAGTGGAACACGCTACAGTAGGGAAGGGACCAAGATGTGTCGGATTTCACTATTATTTTCCATACCCTCCGCACTAAGTTGGGTATCAACGATTCTGAATGGTATTTGGTACTCAAGTACCGCGGTTGTCTACACAATTACATCCAGGACGAGATGGAGTTCTTGGACATCTCCTCACTCGACACGGTATATCGATACTTTGTCAAGATTGAGAAGAAGTTTAAATAGAAGAAGTGAGACTTTGGATCTATGAATCCGAAGCAAGGAAAAAGCACCCCCAAACCACAGGACAAAGGCAAAAGCCAAGTCAGGGCAGCCGAGGACAACCCGTTGAAGCTGCAAGAAAAGAACAACACCGCGAATACAAAGAAGGGCACGTGAAAATAGTGTGAGTTCCATAAGAGCTCCACTCACAACACAAGTGAGTTTTGAGCCAAGAAGTCACTAGTGGACGAGCTAAAATCTTATGAATTAGACGCATGTTTTAACTCTGAGTCAGAACCCGACAAGGGGAATAACAAAGGGAAACAGATCATTGACACGAAGACCAGTGCCACTACGACCACCACCAAAATCTAAAAGGATGAGCATGAAGATTCAGAGGAGGGGGAACGCCTCTTCCACTCACAGATGTGGGTGAAATGTTCTCTGTTGTAATTCATGGTCAACAACGGGAGCCAAAAGAACCTCATTTCAGCTGAGGTCATGAAGCAGTTTGGCTTACTGATGAAAACACATCCGCAACCCTACACCATCGGGTGGCTTCACCAAGGACGAGATCTCCACGTTAGCCAGCAATGTCACCTTCCCTACAGCATGAAGCCCTTCATGGATGAGGTACTCTGTGATGTTTCTCCTCTTGAAGTTTGTGATGTATTATTAAGACAACCATACTTGTGGAAGTGGCATGCTATATATGATTATAAACCTTGCTCTGTCATTAATACTTTGGGCAATAAGTTGCATAGGATACTAAAGGTAGCCCCACCTACCACCATCTCTTTGATCACTGCAAAGCAATGCATTATGACCATTTCCCAGACCAGTAAATTTGTTTTCCTTATGATTTTCCCTCGGGGCAAGAAGAAGGTTGTGACCACGGCTTCTAGACAAGGATCCTCTGCACAACAGCAACAGATGGACAAGGTCATGGAGGAGTATAGGTACATTTTCGCCTCACCTATAGGGGTACCTATGCACTTTCAAGTTAAGCACTCCATTGCTCTGACCATAGGTGTGCTACTACCCAATGGATAGATGTATCGATGCTCTATTCTGGAGAACAATGAGATCAAGAGGCAGATTCAGGAGTTGTTGCATAAAGGGCACATGAGGCCAAACTCATCACCCTATGGGAGCCCGATTGTGTTGGTACAAAATAAGGATGGGACCTGGAGACCCCATATTGTCTATCGAACGCTGAACAAGATCACTGTCTGAAATAAGTACCCAATCCCATGGATTGATGACCTTATGAACCATCTCAAGCATGTCCAAATATTTCAGCAAGGTTGACTTGAAGTTTGGTTATCACCATGTGCCTATCGAACCCTCTGATGTGTGGAAGAGTGCCTTCAAATCCAAGAAGGGCCTTTTTAAATGGTTGGTCATGCCTTTTGGGATGATGAATTCCTTCATGGTGGTGTATTTAAATGACATCTTGATATTCAATCAGAGTTTAGAAGAGCACCTCCACCATATTCAATAGATCCTTCAAACCCCTCGACGACACAAGTTGTGTGCCAATTTAGAAAAATGCACTTTTGGCATGACCCAGGTTCAATATCTAGGGTAAATCATTGATGAGAAGGGTGTGCATGTGGACCTGGCCAATATACAATTCATTTGGGATTGGCCAGCCCTAACCACTCTAATAGAGCTCCGCAGCTTTTTGGGTCTTGCCAATTTCTACCACAGGTTTGTGTTGGGGTTGTCTCATATTACCTAGCCTTTAAGTCAAGTCATGAAGGGTGGAGTGAAAGAAAAGTTTTTTTGGTCTAAAACCAAATAGAAGACATTTTCTGAGTTGAATCATTGCCTCTTCTCTGCACCAATTCTCACATTACTAGACCAACAGCAACCATTTGAGATTGAGACAAACGCCTCCGACTATGCTATTGGTGTAGATCTTACTCAACAAGGGCATCTAATGGATTACCACAGTGAGAAACACTTAGACATAGTCCAAAAGTATCTCACTTACGACAAAGAAATGTATTCCATTGTGCAGGCATGTCGTTAATGGAAGCATTACATTATGGGGAAGGAAACAGTCATCCACACAAACCACTAACCCCTACAGTTCATGCAGACACAAGGGAATTTGCAGAACTATCACCATCAGAAATGGTCCACATACCTGTAAAAATTCTATTTGAACATTAAGTACAAGAAGGGTGGCACCAATAATTTTTCAAACTGCCTCAACCGACCACCAGTCATGGCATTGACCAATGTGCTCAACTCTTGTGGGCACGAGAATTCAGGGTGGCCACATCTTTATGAGAGCGATCCAACATTCGGTAGCACATACCAAACACTCCTGGAAGGTAAGCAAGTTCCAAATTTTCACCTCCAGGATGCACTATTAGGCCACCTAGGACACATATATGTTCCTTCAAGCAAGCATTCCAAGATGATTTGGGAGGCACACTACAATCAGGTCGTTACACATTTCGGAGTAGAGAAAATAGTGGCATTACTGCAAAAGTAATTTTATTGGCCAAACCTTCATCAGGATGTTGGTAGGTACATTAAATCTTGCACTTCAAGCTCCATTTTCAAACCAACCATCAAGAAGCAATGCATATATACTCCCCTACCTACTCCTAGTCGGACTTGGGAATCTATCTCCATGGATTACATGTCCAGGCTTCCTTCTACTAAGCACGGCAACGACTGTGTTTTCGTGGTCGTCTACAGATTCTCTAAGATGGCCATTATGGTTTCATGCAAGAAGAGTATCACAACAAAGGCCACTACTAAGCTCTTATTTGAGAAAGTGTGGGTACCCTTTGGGATCCCATAGTCCATTGTCTCTTATCGAGATATCAAATTCCTAAGTGCATTTTGGTCAAGTCTCTGGTCAATGTTGGGTACCAAAATCACTAAGTCCACGGCTTTCCATCCCCAAAATGATGGCCAAACAGAAGTCGTCAGCATGATGGTCATACACATTATGCACGTGTATAACTCGAAGCATCCATGCACATGGGATGAAAGCCCCAACTATGTTCAGCATAGCTACAACAGAGCTCTCCACAACTCAACGGGCAACAACCCCTTTCAGGTAGGGCTAGGATTTTGCCCATTTTGTCCCATTGATGTGGCCATACCACTTGCAGCTACTCACGCAGATTCGGCTCATGTCCAATTCGAAGCTGACAAGGCTAATAGATTCATTGAGTGCATTCAACACATTCACTAGCAGGTCCATGATATATTGGACAGAGCCAATGCTAAGTACAAACAGCGCCATGATCAACATTGGGTGTCACACAAGTTCCAGGTGGGTGAAAAAGTTTGGCTACATTTGAAAAAGGAGTGCCTCGTTGCACCCCATCACAAGTTTCACCCACTCCGATATGGATCATACACCATCACCAAGGTTGTAGGGTACAATGCCTTCAAGCTCATCATTCCATCGTTCCTTGGTCTGCACCCAATGTTCAATGTAGACTGCCTTCGGCCATACTTTCCACCATTATTGGACACACCCAACATTGCAGAAAAACTCACACCAATAAAGCTAAACCCAATGGTGTCGCTTCCAAAGACAGCCTTGGATTGCTTACAAGACCAGTGCCTAGACACATCTAGATTTTGTGTGTCTCATATGATTCTTAGGAAACTGGAGACATCACATATATTTTTGTATATATATAACAAACAGCATAGATTGGTTCATTCATCTAAAGGCATAAGCCATGGATTTCTGGTACTTCTTCACATATACAACTCGTAGAAATATAAGTATAAACTAGCATAGGCCGAGTAGTTCAAGGACCTACAATTTAATAAACTTTGGCAAAGCAATGAGAGAGGATAAAGAGATAAACTATCTCACCACATAGAGCTTGAAGCATCATGAATTCTACACTTATCGCATAGATCTTGAAGCCTCTAGAATTATACACTTTTGAGCTAAAGGTAGACATAATGGATGAAAGAGGATGGGAGCTAAGATTCATGGAGCACAATTTTAAAGATATAATATCAAATATCCATACAGACATATGCATTAAATAATCAATATAAATGAATCTATAAGAGCATATGAAGCCTTTCTAGCAATACTTGAACTCAGAGAAGAATCATGAACATAATAGAATTTAACATAAGGATAACATACTATATTACTCAGAGGAATCACCAACATTTTCTTAATATTCCTAAAGATGCATATCATAAGATCATATAGCCTTGAAATAACATGTAGTTCTTTATTTAGAATTTATGGCCCTTGTGAAGTGTTGCTTCCCCCTATTTATCTGGAGAGGGGAGCATTAAGAATTAATTACAACAAAATATCTCAGTTGGGCCTCAGTTGTCAGATCAACTAGTTGTCTCAGCCCGGGATGGATTTGTGGCCCAAAAATGACTAAAAAAATTAATTGCCTCAATAAATGATGACACATCACAGGAAAACAAAACAATTCAATCAATTGGATGAACAGTCAACTAAAAATCTCCATGCTCATTCCTGTGATAAGGCAACTAAAAACAAAGGGAAGAAGACTGATAGAAATTGCAACTTTTGAAATCGTGATGGCCACTTAGAATCCAAATGCTTTAAGAAGATGGAAGCCTTGGAATAAACAATGAAGAAACACTACATCCATTTGGAGCACTCTTCAACTTCAACTTCATCTTTAGGAATAACATTTTCTGCATGTGGTTGTCAAGCATCTCGGTCTGATTTTTCACTAAATGTATCTTCTTCTTCTCATTCTCATGTGTGGCTCATTGATTTTGGAGCTTCTTGTCACATGGCCAAAAACAAAGCCATGTTTTCTTCTTTAAATGATTGTAACACCAAAAATATATATGTTGGTGATGATAGATCTTTTAGCGTTGTAGGGACTGGAACTATTCATCTAGACAATGGTCAATTTAATGATGTATTATGTGTTCCTACCTTATCCTGCAACCTTCTATCTGTATATCAAATAACTCATTCAGGTGAAGGTAGAACCGTTGAATTTTCACCTCATGTTGTTGTAATTAAGGACCTAAGAGATCCTAGACAAATTTTAGCTACTGACATTGTTGATGATTCTACAAGGTTGTATAATTTTAATAACTTTGGGTCATCAACTCTTCCCTCAGTATTTGTTGCTCATAGTGATGATGTGAGCAAACTTTGGCATGAGAGATTTGGTCACTTAAACTATAGCTCCCTTCAAAATCTATGTAAAGAAAATATGGTGACAGGTCTTCCTATGGTATCTTGAAGAGATGGTGTTTGTTCTGAATGTGTACTCAAAAAACATCATCGGGATAGTTTTGAAAAACGTGCCTCTTGGCACACCTCAGCTCCTTTATAGCTTGTGCATAGTGATTTATGTGGTCCACTTCCAGTTGTTTCATTCTCTAGCTACAAGTATTTCTTAACTTTCATCAATGATTTCTCCAGACGCACTTGGGTATACTTCTTAAAATTCAAGAGTGAATTCTTTAACATGTTCTTCGCCTTTAAGACCTTTGTTGAGAAAAAAATATGGACATCAAATTCTTAAACTAAGATCTGATAATGGCAGAGAATATGTTAACAACAAATTCATCAAATTTTTCACTGAGCATGGAATTCAATTGCAACATATTGTTCCATATACTCCACAACAAATGGTGTAGCTAAAAGGAAGAATCACATCTTAAAGCAAATGGCTAATTGTATGCTTCAATCTAAAGGAATTAGTCTTAATTTTTGGGCAAAAGCAATTAACTGTGCAAATTACATAGTAAATCGCACTCCTACTAAGGTTTTAAAGAATGTCACTCTAGAAGAAGCATGGAGCTCAATTAAACTAGATGTAAGTCATTTTCATGTTTTTGGAAGTGAAGCATGGGCCCATATTCTAGATGAGAAACATAAAGTCTTAGAACCTAAGAGTGAAAAATGTATTTTTGTTGGATTTTCTGAAGATGTCAAAGGATATAGACTTCTTCAACTTAAATCCAAAAAACTTATCATTAGAAGAGATGTAATGTTTGTTGAAAATATATCGGCCTACGAGCCTAGTTTGGCGGATGTGCCACCTCTCTCTATCCCTTCTACTTCTAAAAATATTTCTTCTTCAGATGATGACATTGAGGATGACAATCCTCCCCCACTTTCTCGGGATCCTCCTTTAGCTCCTTAGCTTCCAAAACGGGTTCGCGCTACTTAGGATGCAGCAGGTGATCCTACATATCAACGTCTTACACATTCTCAGTTTGATATAGCCTCTTCTTTATTGGCTCAAGCTTCAACGAATTATGATCCTAACACCTTTGCAGAAGCTTCAGGCCATCCAAATTGGGACACAGCTATGAATGAAGAATATCATTCATTATTGGCAAATGATACATGGACCTTTTTCCTCTTCCAAAAGGACGTAAACCTATTAGATGCAAATGGGTTTACAAAACCAAGTTTGGACAAGATGGAAAAGTTGATAAACATAAAGCTCGTCTTGTTTCACAAGTTGAAGGCATGGGCTATACTGAAACCTTCTCCCCTATTGCCAAAATGAACTCTCTCCACCTTGCTCTTTCGCTTGCTACCTCTTTCAAATGGGAAGTCCATCAGATGGATGTTCAATCCGCCATCTTGCATGGGGACTTGCATGAATAAATCTATATGGAACAACCTCCTGGCTTTATACAAACATACTCCAACCTTGTATGTCAGCGTAAGAAATCCCTTTATGGTCTCAAGCAAGCCCCTCAGGCTTGGTATGCCAAAATGGATAGCTTTCTTTTAGATATTGGCTTTTCTAGGTGTTGTTCTGACAATATTGTCTACACCAAGAAAGTGGATAAGTTTCTTACCATTCTTGTTCTTTATGTTAATGATCTCATCCTTACTGGTAGTGATCCCAACCTTATAAACCATGAGAAGTCTAGCCTTAAAACGCAGTTTGAAATGACATACTTAGGACACTTGCATTATTTTCTTAGTCTCCAAGCCTTGCAATCCAAAGAAGGTATTTCCCTTTCCCAGTCCAAGTATGTCTGTGATCTTCTACGCCACTTTCACATGGAAGACTATAAGCCAGCACCTTCTCCCTTTCAGTCTGGAGCCAAATTTTCACTGACTTGTACTTCCCCTAAAGCTAATGCTACCTTATACTTTGTATCTGACCCATACTTGTCCTGACCTTTCCTTTGTTGTTGGCCTTGTTGCTTAGTTTATGCAAAACCCACATGAAAGTCATTGGAAAGCAACTAAAAGAATACTTCGTTATGTTCGAGGTACAGTTCAGTTTGGGATTCATTACAATGCAAAAGCATCTCCTCTATTGGTTGGTTTCACTGATTTTGATTGGGCTGATGACCCTGATGATTGGAAGTCTACTACATGTTATGTCTTCACTCTTGGTTCTGGACCTATTACATGGACTTGCAAGGAACAAAGTGTCATTTCTCTTTCTTCAGTAGGAGCAGAGTATCATGGTGTCATTGAAGCTAGTAAGGAAGCCTTATGGTTGTGTCAGATCCTATCAAAGATTGGTTTTCTGAAACAACATCCGACTACACTTTGGTGTGATAAGCAAAGTGTCATTCAACTATGCAAAGATCCAGTCCAACATCAATGCAACAAACACATTGAACTACACATGCACTTCATCAAAAATCTCATTCATGACCATGTTCTTATGAAATATTGTTCAACTAATGATCAAGTTGCTGACATCTTTACAAAGGCTCTCACAGAGACGAAGTTTACTAAACTTCGATATATGGTTGGAGTTCAGGAAGTTGTTACTAAGAGGGGATAGGCTCTAATGCCTCCTTCCTTCTCCTATTGTGTCATCTTTGTACATCCTTCAATTCTATCCCAAGTTGTTCTTAAGGGGGGATGTTAGGATATTCTAACG
>APFE030013518.1:113806-143927 GCA_000404065.3 Pinus taeda | reverse complement strand
ATATACAATAGAAGTCAACACTTTGACTTATCTAAGTAAGAGCATAGATCATCTCTAAGTAGATGATACATGAGGTAGTTGAACTCAGTTGAAGGCATGTTGCTTCAACTGATTCTCCAAGGTGACTCCATCATCATGCATTGTGTTGTACCTCTTCATCACGCTCCACCTCACTGTCTTGCACCATGCTACACCCATCATCACTATGTTGGACCTCATTACCATACTATTGCACCTTCCTGTACTGCAACATCTTGTTATACCTTATCATCTTGTTGCACTCACCAGTGTTGCCTCATATTGTACCTCACTGTACTGCATCATGTACCATTGTTGTCCCATGTGCCATGGTTGCACCATGTTGTCACATTGTTGTCCCATGTGGCATGTTTTACCATGCTACCATATTGCTACCCCGTGTACTTGCAGCATCATGCTTGCCACCATGTGCTTACTGCACCTTGCTTCCCACCATGTGCTTGTTGTACCTTGCTCACTGTACTGCTATCCCAATTGGTTATTACTGCACCATGTCATAGGACTGCCCCATTTGTATTATTGTTGTCCCATCACAGCTGTTATCCAAATTGTGCCATGCCATAATTGTTGTCCCAATTATATTGTTGTTGTCCCATCTTCCTTTGCTACACCATGTGACCTTGTTTTCCTATCTTCCTTACTTCCAACACACCATACAAACGTTGTTGATTATCACTTCAATACTGTTGTAATTTTTGGGACTGGTTAGGGCACAGAACAGTCTGTAACCATCCTCAAATTTGGCCCAGAATTTCCCTCATGAAAGGTGGCCTATGCTAGTGTAAACCCTCTACCTCCATGCTGAAGATGAGAGTATAACATGACCCCAAAATAGCGCACATTGTCCCATGTATCTTTGTTGCAGCTTATGGCCCACACATCAAACCCAAACAGCCCTCATTTACCTCGGCCCTATAGGAAGATATCTCAGCCCTCCTAACAGCAACTCGGTCGTCATAGATGACCCTGAAACAGCCACCAGAAAAACCCACATTGTTCGGTCTTCCTTACTACGGCTAGGGCAAGATAGATCTGCGTATTTAGGCAGCATGAACAGATCTTCTTCACCATTCTATGTCTCTCCTTTAGGCAGCGTAGAGGGCAGGTTGGGTAGTGTATAGAATCAGGGGTCTTCTCCCTTGGACTGCGACTAGATCATCCACTTTAGGGTTGCGGCTAGGGCATCCTTCTCCTATATTTCTCTTCCACTAAAACCCAAAACAAGTGGAGAGAAATCAAGAGTGAAGTGTGTGTAGAAATGACTATCAAGTCACCTCTTTTTATTTTAAAATGTGGAGCGCATGTGTGGGTTATTTGGTTGATGGTTTACCTTGACGAATTGTCTTATAACACAAATAAATTCATAACTCCATGAATACTTATCGGAATCAGATGATCTTTAGATCAATCCTACACCTCTCAATGAGAGGGATCCAAGAAAAATGTTAGCTGCCATAAATAATATGACCCACATGGATTTTGGCCCTAGTTTCCAATTTTAACACTCCCTCTCAACTGGGGAGAACTCCATCTGCTGATCCATTGGCCAAACTGTACTATCTCTACCAATTGTGCCCTGCACTACTTGGCTTTGCTCTGCTTTGCTCCGTTGAACTCTGCTCTGCTTTGCATTTCTTTGCTGAACTATGAAAAAGAAGAATTGATCGAGAATGTCTCATACTGACCCAAAATCAGTTCCATATGAAGAGAGTTTGTCATACCACTCTTATTGATCCTAGATTAGTCCCAAGAGAGTGATTCATATCACTCTTACTAACCCAAAGTCAGTTTCATTGATCCCAAATCAATATCACAAGAAAGTGTCTCAAACCACTCATATTGATCCCAGATCAATTGCATTGATCCTAGATCAATGGAGGTCATCCTAGCATAGGGAGTACGGTATATACAATGATGTGTACATCGATAGTACTACTATGGTCCATGTTAGCACTCCAGGAATCTCTCTTAGGTTGTATCTCGGAGATGCCTGGTAACATATAAATCTTTAATATCGTTCTCTGAACTATTGGAATGGATTGATGGTTTGGATCAAGTCAAATGATTGTTTCAACTCCGTTTTCACTCAAAACATGCATGAACACTCTCAGTTTTACAAGGCTTTAGACCACTAATGCTCAATAGTTTATAGATTCAATGGATGAATGGAGAATACTGACTCTACCAGCAGATGCATACATAAACACATATGAATGGCTAACTATAGAAACTAAATGAAGCTTGCAAATCTAATTTATCAGCCTAGAGATAATATGACAGTTATCAGGCATTAGACACAAAAGAAAACATGAATAACTTATTCAAGTGCAAGCTTAGAACAGAGGAGAAAATGGGAATTGAGCATGTAACAGCAAAAGAAGCTTATATTGCTGGAATGAAGATGAAACGTTGAGAGGAGAAGAGTCTCCACAGTCTCCAAAATTTGAACCCCTAATACCTCTAACTTTCAACCATTTGTAGGCTTTTTATAATGCCCTCGGCCTCTCTGAGGCTTGAGTTGTTTTAATCTATCCCCTATGTCTTTTTAACCACTTGATTCCATAACTCGACATACATGAGCTCAGAGGTCTCTTTTTCTAACAACATAGTAACCAATTTCTGATAAATTCGTTGCGCTGTCAGGTGGCTCGCTCGTGCTAGCAATGCTCCATGATCACTTCTATTGGTCTGAATGTGTCGTGTTGTGGCTTTTCCCCTTCCAGCCATCTGTCTCCCAGCCTCTATCTCCCAGATGAGTGCATCTAACCTTTGAAATCCCTGAAACAGCCGCTTTTTGTTTTACATAGAGAAACACGTCCAAACTGTGAAAATCCATCGTGAACACTGTTCATCCGGACTTCAAAAGTCCTTAAATCTTGTCTATTCTCCTATCAAGTCCATCCTCAATCACTGTCGCAAGTCGCTTCGGCCTTGTTCCAAAGCTTCCCTTTGTATTTTGGAAATACGTTTAAAACATTGAAAATAACGTGAAAATTGGCTCCCTCCGGACTTCAATATTATATATTTCCCTTCACGAACCCTTTCAGGTTCGGGCTTATCGCATCAGCGTTGTTTCTTTGTATTTCGTTAAATAATGAAATATGTGAAATTGTATTAAAAAACGTCTTTCGGCGGATCTCAAAATCTATGCAATAATGTTTATATAGCCATTGGGTCCAACTAATCGCATCACATACATGAATGGGTATAGGGCCCGCTCCATAATGTTTCTCTGATTGCAATATCGAGATGCGATCAGTTGCAATCACATATCAAAATAGCCCTGGGCTATTGTAAGCGCTCTGTTGTGATTTCCGATTGCGATTTGTCAATCAGATCTGGACCGTTGATCGGCGAGATCTGACGACTGCTGTGCATTCATTGCTTAAGCCTCTGTTGCTCTGTTTTTCACTGCTTTCTAGTGTTTTTCACCTCCTGATAATGTTTTTCCACCTGTTTGAAGGTTCCCCTTATGCGATGGTTTTGATCTTATGAATGATTTTAAGAATATTTCGAAGACTTAGAGAGTGTTTTGGATTTGTTTGGATTAGAACCTCAAGGTTAACAGGACCCGATGCAATTATAGATGTGAGAGTATTATTTTTGAAGTCCGACTTATAGCCAAAGTGAAGCAAGAGGATATGTGGCCGTCGGAACTAAAACAGGGCATATTTCCGCTAAAAATAGCAGCACTGCACTTCAGGGGCTAACCCTGGCTCCTTCTGGGGATGAAAGCCTCCCTGTGAGGTTTCAAGAACTACAGACTACTGCCTTTCTAGTAACAACCAAAACAAACTTATCTCCTAGTGTTCCACTGGGCATAGAGTTTATTTGCATAGAAAACAACAACTGAAAAAAAGAAAAAAAGAAAATAAAACAAAACAAACAAACCTATTACAATATTAAGGCCTTAAAGCCTCATATGAAGTAAAGTTTCAAAAACCGCCCATTAACTGGGCCATCAAAAACACCTTCCCCCTCCAAATTATGCAGAATGAAAGTATTGTTCATTTGAACTTGAGCAATGACAAACGGTCCCATCCATAAGGCATCAAATTTACCATGGTTGCCCTTCTTTTCCTTCAATGCATCCCATTTGAGAACCTAGTCATCAACCTGAAAACTGTCCATTTTTTCCTTTCTATCAAAGGTTTCTTTGATCTTCTTCAGATGAATTCTTGACTTCTCAACCAGTTGTTTTCTGATCTGCTGTAATTCAACCAAGTTACTCATTCTCCTTGCTATGTCATTCTCTTCATCCTGTTCTTGCAAGAATTTGGGCACAAGGAGAATCAGTTGGATAGGAAAAACAGCATCAATGCCATAAACTAGCTTAAATGGAGAATTTTCTATGGACTTATTGTTAGTAACTCTGTCAGCCATAGTGCAAACTTCAACTTGGAATCCCAGTTCTTTTTGTTGTCCTCCAGCAATTTTTTTATTATCCTTACAAGACTCTTGTTAGATGATTTTGTCAGGCCATTGCCTTAAGGGTAATATGAGGTAGAATGCACCAATTGAATGCCCATGGATTCACACATGTCCACCAATTCTTCTGCCCTGAAAGTTGTTGCATTATCAGTGATTACTTTGGTTGGGTAACCAAATCTAGTGAAAATATTCTCATTCAAGAACTTTATGATAACCTGATGATTAGCATTTTTAGTGGGTAGGGTCTCAATCCATTTGGTGAAATAATTAGTGGCTACCAGGATCCATTTGTGATGGCCACTGAAATGTGGATTGATCTCACCTATGAAGTCCAAGCCCCACTACTGGAAGGGACCATTGGTGTGCACTGGTTTCAAGGGAAGAGATTTTAGTTGTTTCCTTCCCGCAAACCTCTGACATTTGTTACAAAATTTCACAAAAGAAAACACATCAGAGAACAGAGTAGGCCAATAATACCCAGCTCTTAGGATCTTGTGGGGCGTAGTTTTCCAATAATGATGTCGTCCACAAATGAAAGAATGGAACTGGTGCGTGACTTCCACAGATTGTCCTTAGTCTAGACATCTCAAGAGGATCCCTGATGGGTCTTTCCAATAGAGCAGGTTTTCATTAATGCAAAATTTCGCTAATCTAAGCTTAATGGCCCAGGCTTGACCCGAGCTAAGCCCTAGAGGGACTTCTAGCTTCTGCAAAAAATGAACTACATTGAAATACCATTCACAGGTGGCTAGATTTTCAGCTAAAGAATGATTCTACTCTTGCTCTTCTGCTGCTTCCTCTGTCCACTCACCACCTGAATTTGAACCCACGCAATTGATGTCTAACAAACTGCAATTTTCCTGAGCCATAAGCTTAGTCAAGCCTTTGCCTTTGACAATCTTGGTGGGTTTCACCTCTATGTTGAACTGTATTAATTTTGCAATCCATTTAGCTCTCTTTCCGTCAATATCTAGCTGAGTTAGAATGTCTTTTACTGAGGCTGAAGATACATATGCAACCACTTTGGAATGCAGAATATAAATTATGAATGCCTTTAAAGATTTTATGAGAGCATAAGCTTGTTTTTCAATAAGGTCATACCTTAGATCATCATCCCTCAGAGTTTTGCTGAAAAAGGCCACAGGGTGTTCTATGCCTTCATCGTTTTTCTGCAATAGAACTGCTGCAAGTGTATCATAAGAGGAAACGGAGAATATATAAAACTCCCTGGTATAATCTGAGTTGATTAGAGTGGGAACTTCCATGATATCTTGTTTGATGGCTTCAAAAGAGCTTCTTATAACATCTGTCCATTTTATTTCTGATCCTTTCTTCAGCATGGAAGTGATGTGCTTCACTAGCTCTGCAAAGTTTGGAATAAACCTCTTGACAAAGTTAATCTTACCCAGGAAAGATTGAATGTCCCTTTTTGACCTTGGGATGGACAATGTTTGAATTGCTTGAACTCTTGTTGGATCAATCTTCACACCTTTAGCAGAAACAATATGTCCCAGCAGTTTTCCTTCTTCTAGAGAAAATTGTGACTTCTTTGGGTTTATAGAAATTCCAAAATGTCTACACTTTAGAAACACCTTCTTCAAATGCTGCAAATGGTCCTTGTGACTGCTGGAAAACACTGTTATGTCATCAAGGTAAATAAGGACAAGCTTGTCCTCTCCCACAAAGGCTATGTCCATGGCCCTCTAAAAAGTAGCCCTAGCATTCATCAGTCCAAAAGGTATCTTAGAGTACATGAAAATGCCCCCAAGGAGTAGTGAAGGAAGTCTTTTCTTGATCTTCTGGATGTACAAAAATCTGATTATAACCTAAAAATCCATCTAGGAAAGACATGACTCTAGCCCCTGAAACTTTTTGCAGTAAGTGTTCCATCTTAGGTAGGGAGTAGTTGTCTTTTTTAGAGCATTTGTTCAAATTCCTGAAATCAACACAAAGCTTGATTTCTCCATTCTTCTTTCTTACTACCACAAGGTTAGCTATCCACTTTGAATACCTTAGGGGAACTATGATCTTGGCATCCAGCAGCTTCTTGATTTCCTTTTCAATCAAAGGCAATAAGAGAGCACTGATAGGTCTTGATTTCTGCTTAAAAGGGATGGTGTTTTTCTCCAGTGGAATCTTATGCTGAATGATATTGGTGTCATAGGTCTTAAGCTCATTGTACTCCCAAGAAAAAATATCAGCAAATTGTTTCATTAGGGTGCAATACTCGAAACTATGGGCAGAAGACAAGTGAGTGGACAGATTTATGTACTTTGGATGGGCTGGACTCCCTACATTATGTTTATGAACAGTAGACTCATTTTTTTTTTGGCAGGCTTATAAGGTACATCATTATGATCAAACAGCTTCTCTAGGGGCACCAATCCTTTGGGTATATGGTTACTAGTCAACTGAACAATGTTGTCCTGACCAATCTCGTCCTTTAGCTTGGACTGGTTGCATTCTTCAATGGTTTCATTTTCTTGGTCGATGTGCATTTCAGAAAATTCATCAATGACTTGTAAAAATTTATTAATTTCATCATCATCTTCAAAAACTTTCCAGTGTTTGACATTATTAGGCAAAGATGGTCTATATTTCACCTGAACTTCATAAGTCAATTTAGGAGGCAAAGGAGGAGTAAAAGAGCTAGCAGACACAGCAAGGGAATCGGCAAGTTGGTTCTTTATTCTTGGGATGTAAGAAATGTTGAAAATATTAAAAGAGTCCTTGAGCTTCCATACCTCATCTATATATGCTTTCAGCCTTGGATGCTTTGCTTGGAAAGTTTTGTTGACCTGCTGAATGATAAGGTTTGCATCTCCAAACACCTTCAAACCTTTGATGCCCATTTCTTTAGCAACATTTAAGCCCAATATCAAGGCTTCGTATTCTGATATGTTATTTGTGACCTAAAAAGTTAACTTGAAAGATAAATGAATGCATTCTTGTGTGGGGGACACAAGGACTACATCTGCCCCTACAGCTTCCTTAGAGCAAGCTCCATCAAAGAACATGTCCCAAATTTGTGGGGCTTCTTCCTCTGTGATCTGGAAAACCGGTTTCTTAAGCTGCATGGAAGCCAATTGGGATTCTTCAATCTGAAGAATACAGGCTCCAAAATCAGTGTCAACAACATAGATGGGATGATTAGTAGGATTCCCTTCATCACTAACTATATAAGCCAACTGAGCTTCTCTATATAATCTCCTACTCTTACCTCCAAAAACTGGGACAATAGCATAGGACAGATCATTTTGCAATGTTCCACCTAATCTCTCGATCCAACCTCTGGAAAGTAACATGCCAAACTTGGGGGGTACATATGCTACCACAATATCCATCACCATGCTCTTCATGGGCAACTCAGACAAGGTGATGGCTAGGTCTTTGATCAATCACAAACATTTCACTTTCCTAGAGTCAAAAGAAAGTAGGTCATGATAAGACTTGGTAATGTCAAGACCCAACTCATCCATGACAGCCTTGGGCATTAGATTATGGCTGGCCCCTGTGTCCAGAAGGAAGTTGTGAAGGAATTTGTCATGAATAGTCAAAGATACATAGAATGATGGGGAGATGTCATTACAATTTTCAATCATTGGGCTGATAACAACAGCTAGTTTGTCGTCTTGCAGATTTACATAGTCAGTGGAGGCTTGGATGGCTTTAGGCTCAAGGGCCTCGAGGATAGATCTCTTGAAGGACTCATTCTTCACTTGTTCAATTAGAGGTATAGGTATACTTAGCGTTTAAATTTCTGATTCAAAACTGAAAGGAGAATGAGACTTGTCAAGGCCTCTTACCTCATGAGTTGGAGCTTTGAGGATGATGGGATCAACTACGTTTCTACTTTTTAGCTTGATGTATTACAGGGACAACAGCACTTTGAACAAGAGTTTCCTTGGCATTATTCATCTTCGACCTCAAATCATATTCGTGCCAATCATCAGTTTGCAGAATAGCTACACCATCCCACTCATGTCTGATCTGGTCATTGAATAATGACTTTTCATAGGCAGCTGAGGTCAAAAAGGAGGCATTGCCTTTGTCTTTCAGACAATGGATCTCATCATCTTCTTCAAACTTCTCTTCTTCCATGACTACATTCTAGAAAGGGGTCTTCACCCTTTGGTCTTCATTGGCATCTTTGCTTCTTCTGCAAAATCTGCAACTGCTCATTAGTTCTTCTATATGGATTTGGATTTCTAGGAGCAAAAGTATTAGGAACTCTTCCTTTCCCAGGGTGTTGTTCAACCTTTAATTTAGAGATTTCAAAGGCTAATGACTCTATCATCTTAGTCATTTTATCTATCTTGGAATCTGAAGATGATGAATATTCACCCCTTTGTCTCCTTCTATCAACATTCCCCTTGAGCTTCTTTGCAGCCATGATGTTTGATTCTACTTCCAAGACTGCATCTTGCATATCAGCCAAGGTAGCACACCATCTCTCCCTCAACAGTAGACAAAAGTCAGAATCAAAGGCACTGGCATAGGTGAGCTTAGCAGAGGTAGTGGTGGGTTTTACTTCAGCTGATATCTTGTTGTACATACGGTTAAACCTCCTATTAAAATCAGACAACAACTCACCTTTTTCCCACTTTAAGTTCCCAAACTCGGTGTGGTAGTAGACTAGATCCTTCTTATTCCCCCAATGCTTTAGGAATGCATCATCTAAAGCCTCAATATCTGCTATAGACCTTGGGGTTAGTTCTTTGAACCATTTTCTAGCCTCTCCATCTAAACTTTGGACAAAGACTCTCATCCATACATCATCTTCACTAATGTACAGATTATCAGCATAGCTATAGAATGATTCAAGATGTTCCTCAGTTGTAACGCCTTCAGTCCCAATGAACTTAGGCCTATACTTCTGATATTCTCCAGTAGGCATGGCATTCAAAGGAGTGGGCAGTACTAAAGGTCCATACCTAGCAGTTATGATTCATACCATTTTGGTAGGTGCTTGTGGTACTACCATATCTGTGGTGGCTACAAGGGTACTAGAAGTCTGAATGACAGAGGGTTGAGGAGTGACTAATAAGACTAAAGGAGTATGAGGGATAGAAGGAGAGAATTCCTTTGCGCTTACAACGAAAGGAGAACCTAAAGAATAAGGAGCTTTATGAATCTATGAGATTTTTTCTTCACTGCTAGTATTAGATGTTATACTCTCAACATGTATTTGTTTTATTATAGGATTTTCTTGAAGAGATATAGAATATTATTTAGAGCTACCTGAACCTGATGCTCCTTTCTGCAATGCCTTTTTTTCTTTGATGATTTTTTCAGGGTCAGATACTGGGTTAGCTTGTGGCTTTTGAGGATTTCTTCGAGTATGCGTCACAAACTGAGCCAAAACTATGAAGTCGAATCGCCAAGAGGTTCGTCCTCCAGTAGAGTCGCCATATAAATGATTACAACCGAAAAAGTGTCCAAACTTTGTTTATCATCAAAGCTGGATCTGTGTCGTCTCTCAGAGAAGTTGAGCTTCAGTTTCCTTTCCCTGGCAACAGTGCCAATTATGTTAGCACTACAGGAAGCTCTCCTAGGTTGTAGCTTGAAGATGCCTGATAACATATAAATCTTCAATATCGTTCTCCGAACTATTAGAATGGATTAGTGGTTTGGATCAAATCAGATGATAGTTTCAAATCTTTTTTCACTCAAAACATGCATGAACACCCTCAGTGTTACAAGGCTTTAGACCACTAATGCTCAATAGTTTATACATTCAATGAATGAATGGAAAATACTGACTGTACCAGCAGATGCATACATAAACACATATGAATGGCTAGCTACAGAAAGTAAATGAAGCTTGCAAATCTAATTTATCAACGCAGAGATAAGATGACAGTTATATGGCATTAGACACAGAAGAAAACATGAATAACCTATTCAAGTGCAAGCTTAGAATAGAAGAGAAAATGGGAATTGAGCATGTAACAGCAAAAAAAGCTTATATTGCTGGAATGAAGATGAGACGCTGAGAGAAGCAGAGTCTCCACAGTGTCCCAAAATTTAACCCCTAATACCTCTAACTTTCAGCCATTTATAGGCTTTTTACAATGCCCTCAGGCTCTTTTAGGCTCGACGTGTCTTAATCTATCCCCTCTGTCTTTTTAACCACTTGATCCCATAACTCAACATACATGAGCTCAGAGGTCTCTTTTTCTAAAAATATAGTAACCCATTTCTGGTAAATTCGTTACGCTGTCAGGTGGCTCGCTCGTGCCAGTGATGCTCCATGATCACTTCTGTTGGTCCGGCTATATCGTGTTGTGGCTTTTCCCCTTCCGGCCATCTATCTCCTGGCCTCTATCTCCCGGATGAGTGCATTTAGCCTTTGAAATCCCTGAAACGACCGCTTTCTGTTTTACACATAGAAACGCATTCAAACTGTGAAAATCCGTCGCGAACACTGTTCATCCGGACTTCAAAAGTCCTTAAATATGGGCTATTCTCCTATTGGGTCTGTCCTCAATCGTTATCGCAAGTCGCTTCGGCATTGTTCCAAGGCTTCCCTTTGTATTTTGGAAATATGTTTAAGAAATTGAAAATAACGTGAAAATTGGCTCCCTCCAGACTTCAAATATTATGTATTTCCCTTCATGAACCCTTTCGGTTCTAGGTCTTATCACATCGTCGTTGTTTCTTTGTATTTCGTTAAATAATGAAATATGTGAAATTACATTAAAAACGTCTTTCGGCAGATCTCAAAATCTATGCAATAATGTTTATATAGCCATCAGGTCCAGCTAATCGCATCACATACATGTATGGGTATAAGCCCCGTGCCATAATCTTTCTTCGATTGCGATATCGCGATGAGATCAGTGGCAATCGCACATCGCGATAGCCCCGGGCCATTGTAAGTGCTCTGTTGTGGTTGCCGATTGCGATTTTCCGATCAAATTTGGACCATTGATCGGCCAGATCTGACGGCTGCTATGCATTCGTTGCTTAAGCCTCCGCTGCTCTATTTTTCACTGCTTTCTTGTGTTTTTCGTCTCTCGATGGTTTTTTTCCGCCTGTTTGAAGGTTCCCCTTATGCGATGGTTTTGATCTTCAGAATGATTTTAAGAAGATTTTGAAGACTTAGAGAGTGTTTTGGATCTGTTTGGATCAACATCTCAGAGCTAACAGGACCCGATGCAATTATAGATGTGAGAGTAGTATTTTTGAAGTCCGGCTTATGGCCAAAGCGGAGCAAGAGACATGGCCATCAGAGCTAAAACAGGGGACATTTCTGCTAAAAATAGCAGCACTGCACCTCAGGGGCTAACAGTCCCTAACCCCATTTCCCTACTCATTGGCCAGATGAGAGGTACTTCCCATGAGTCCCCGACTACTGGGTAGGATTCCTCGACAGGAGAACCACTCACCCTGTCCCTAAGTCGCCACGGGGTATCACAGGGGCAGGTTGAGCCATTCACCCTCTACACAGCGCACCATTAGGGGAGGGTGAGTCTCCCTATGGTTGCTTATTGCTCCAAGAAGTACCCCAAGCCCCCAGAGCTCCCAGAGCTCAATGCATGCATCATGTAGGACCCTCATAAGAGGGTCTCTCAATGACTCCAAGTCATTTGAGAAAGTCACAAATTTGACCTTTCCTTGAGGCTTCGACAGAATGTCTGCGACATGCACATCAGTCCCAATGCGATGGAGCCTTCTCTCTCATCGATGTACCATATCCCAGATAAAGTAGTATTTGATGTCTATATGTTGGAGCAATCATAGAATACGGGATTCCTCAACAATCGAATCTCCCCTGGTTGACACAAAAGATCACGGTGGTATCCATCATGTGTACAAACAACTCACTGAAGAGCTTCCGCAACCATGCAACTTCACATGAGGTCATACTCGTATCTATGTATTCGGTCTCAGTGGTGCTTATAACAACCGACTTGTGCTTCCTGCTCATCTAGGATATCGAAGCAGAACCCAAAGAGAACCAACACTTAGAAGTGCTCTTGCGATCCTCTACACTGCCTACCCAGTCAACACTCAAATAATCATGCATCATGCAGGACCCTCATAAGAGGGTCTCTCAACGACTCCAAGTCGTTCAGGAAAGTCACAAATTTGACCTTTCCTCGAGGCTTCAACAGAATGTTTGCGACTTGCACATCAGTGCCAATGCGATGGAGCCTTCTCTCTCATAGATGTACCATATCCCAGATAAACTAGTATCTGATGTCTATACGCTAGAGCAATCATAGAATACGGGATTCTTCAACAATCGAATCCCCCCCTAGTGGACACAAAAGATCACGGTGGTATCCACCATGTGTACAACATCTCACTGAAGATATTTCACAACCAGGCAGCTTCACATGAGGTCATACTCGTAGCTATGTATTCGGTCTCAGCGGTGCTTATAGTAACCAACTTTTGCTTCCTACTGATCTAGGATATCGAAGCAGAACCCAAAGAGAACCAACACTCAGAAGTGCTCTTGCGATCCTCCACACTGCCTGCCCAGTCAATATTCAAATAATCATGCAGCTTCATATTTACGGCAGTGTATCTCAATCTATGAGTGATTGTGTCCCGAAGATATTTCAGAAAATCCTTAACACCAATCTCGTGAGGCTCAACCAGATATGAACTCACCATGCTAACTGCAAAACATATATTTGGACGGAATTTCACCAAGAACATCAACGTGAATGAGTTTATGAAACTTAGAGGCATTTCCCAAATTTGGTCCAACATCACTACCATATAACTTCTGAAAGTTAAGATCCTCAAGGTAGTCATAGGCTTGCAGTTTACCATTCCACATCTGGAATCCAACTCCCTCTTACTTTTGTAAATGAGATGGTCTGCACCTGTGAAAAATAGCTCGTCCTCAGCAAGTGCCAGTATGAGAGGTCTATCATCCACAACCTTTGAGCAATGGTTTGGATCGGCTTCACTCCTAGTGAATCTCAGTGTCATCAGACAGCTGATCAATCCTCTCATACTAAGCCCAAGGTGATTTGCTTCACACCATAGAGGGCTTTCTTCCACCTATATACATGAGATTCCCAATCATGAATCCCAAACCACTCGGGTTGTTCCAAACCTGTGGACCTGCTACATGAGGGGATGGTCCCCTTATAATATTTTCCTTCGGTACATCTCAGACATGTACCTTCATGCTCTTTTCAGGCATCCCAATCACCATCTAACTCACATCGGCTAGGGTCCTATAATAAGTAGACCTTCGGTGCTATAGATGAGATATGTCAATTGACATGATCCCCAATAGACCATCCTACAACTTGATACAAATTGCCAACCCTGAACCCATGAGTAAAAGCATCTTTGAAAATTTTATTTTCAAACATGTACCTTTTCATCGATGAATGCCACCCTGAAACCTTTGAATTCAATTACCGAAATGGACACCAGGTACTTCTTGCAATCAAGTACATAAAAGAGGTTCTTGTAAATGAATCGAGTAACCCTCATTCAATTGAGGGGTAACGTTCCCTGCACCCTTTCCAATATAAGTGGCATCAACTCCAAGTATAATCCCACGATTGTTTCCATCTCTACCAAATTATAGAGAGCACCCTTCTATCCGATGAAGTGCCTTGAAGTAGTACAATCAATAAGCCAGATTCCAAAAGAGTCTGAAGGAGAGGGCCAATATAAGATAATGCTTCTTTATCTTATTAAAAACAACATTTGATTCTTCATACCTGTGGTTCCTTTCTTTCTTTAAAGAGTCAGTCGTTTCCTTGACGACCCGTATTACCTGTCATTCCTCCGATCATTGAAGATGTCCTTGGAATGATTGTTATCATCATCAAGTGATGTGTCCCTACCTCGGACACTCCCCAGCATAATGGTCGAACTTATTAAAAACAAGGCATCTGCCTTACTTCCACCCTTAGATCCGGACTTCCCATTGAAGTGATCTGTAGGTAGGCCATCAGAAGCTTCTGTTGCAGCACTCTGATAATATTCTCTGCTTCGACTTCACCCTTGGTGAATTTGAAGAGGCATGACGAATCCATTGATCCTATTGTCCTTTCCCAACTGTCTTCGGTGATTGCTCTTTCACTCTTGCTTGGGCTTTGTCTTCACCTCAACTCTGATACCATGTTAATTTTAGGTATGTTTTATGCTTAGAGAAATTTATTTCAATTTTCCCAGTTAGCTCAATAACTTTTCCAAATTAGCAATCACATCAGCATTAAAGTAAATCGCAGATAGAACATAAACATAGATCGCAGAAGACAATCCAAGACAAGAGGACACAAGATGTGGCGCTAGCCAAGGACAAACCCCAATGTGGAGAAACCCTTGATCAATTCTTCTTATATGTTTTTCAATAGTTCAACAGAGAGGGAGAAAGAGATAGTACATATACAACAGAAGTCAACACTTTGACTTATCTAAGTAAGAGCATAAATCATATCTAAGTAGATAATACATGAGGTAACTGAACTCAGTTGAAGACATGTTGCTTCAACTGATTCTCCCAGGGGACTCCATCACCATGCATTGTGTTGTACCTTGTCATCATGCTCCACCTCACTGTTTGCATCATGCTGCACCCATCATCACTATGTTGGACCTCATTACCATATTGTTGCACCTTCCTGTACTGCAACATCTTGTTATACCTTATCATCTTGCTGCACTCACCAGTGTTGCCTCATACTGTACCTCATTATACTGCATCATGTACCATTGATGTCCCATGTGCCATTGTTGCACCACGTTGCCACATTGTTGTCCCATGTGGCATGTTGTACCATGTTACCATACTATTGCCCCATGTACTTGCAGCATCATGCTTGCCACCATGTGCTTACTGCACCTTGCACAATGTGCTTGCAGCACCATGCTTGCCACCATGTGCTTGTTGTGCCTTGCTTACCGTACTATTGTCCCACTTGGCTATTGTTGCACCATGTCATAGCGCTGTCCCATTTGTATTGTTGTTGTCCCAATTGTATTATTATTGTCGCATCACAGTTGTTGTCATTGATGCTATCCCACTTGTATTGTTGTTGTCCCATCACTGTTGTCCCAATTGTGCCATGCCATAGTTGTTGTCCCATCTTCCTTTGCTGCACCATGTGACCTTGCGTCCTATCTTCCTTACTGCCAAAACACCATACAAACGCTGCTAATTGTCACTTCATTACTGTTGTAATTTCTGGGACTAGTTAGGGCACACAACAATCTGTAACCGTCCTCAAATATGGCTCGGAATTTCCCTCATGAAAGGCGGCCTATGCTAGTGTAAACCCTTTGCCTCCACGTTGAAGATGAGAGTATAACATGACCCCAAAACAACCCGCGTTGTCCCATGTATCTCTGTTGTAGCTTACGGCCCACACATCAAACCCAAACAGCCCTCATCTGCCTCGACCCTATAGGAAGATATGTTGGCCCTCCTAACAGCAACTCGGCCTTCACATATGACCCTGAAACAGCCACCAAAAAAACCCACGTTGGTTGGCCTTCCTTACTACGGCTAGGGCAGGATAGATCTGCGTATTTGGGCAACGTGAATAGGTCTTTCACTGTGCTATGTCTCTCCTTTAGGCAACGTAGAGGGCAGGTTGGGTAGCGTATAGAATCAAGGGTCTTCTCCCTTGCACTGCGGCTAGATCATCCACTTTAGGACTGCGGCTAGGGCATCCTTCTCCTAAATTTCTCTTCCACTAAAACTCAAAACAAATGGAGAGAAATCAGGAGTGAAATGTGTGTAGAAATGACTATCAAGTCACCTCTATTTATACTAAAACGTGGAGCACATGTGTGGGTTATTTGGTTGCTGGCCCACCTTTACGAATTGTCTTATAACACAAATAAATTCATAACTCCATGAATACTTATCGGAATCGGATGATCTTTAGATTAATCCTACACCTCTCGATGAGAGGGATCCAAGAGAAATATCAGCTACCATAAATAAGATGACCCACGTGAAGTTTGGCCCTAGTTGCCATTTTTAACAATCTTTGAAGAGGTGATACTTGTTTTCATTCTTGAAGTAGATTGTCTTCATGTCAAACAAATAAGGACTTCCAAGCACAATCCCACATATATCCAAAGGAACCACATCAAGCTTAACTTCATCCACATATTTAGACGTAATAGCAAATCTAAGCTTACATTTTTCAGTTACATGCAACTTAGCATTGTTACACATCCATCCAAAGATAATAAGGTTTAGAATGTGGTATTGTTTTCAAATTCAATTTTTTTGCAATTGCTTCATATAGAAGGTTGACTTGAGATCTTGTGTCAAACAGGCATCTAATTTAACATGTTTAGGTATCACCCTGACGTGAAACAATTCATTCATTTTTCTTATAGAGGTGGAAAACAAAATACAAGAGTCACTAAATTTACCTAACAGATCCCCTGCTACAGTTTGAGCATCCTCACCTAAATCTGACCCCACATCTATTGGCTTTGCTGCTACTGCAACTTTTTTCTTTTCCTTCTTGTCTTTAAACCACTTCGGTCGCATCTCAGGGTGCAATTGCCAGCAGTGCTCCTCATTGTGCCCTTCCTTCTTGCAATGCTTGCAAGAGAGCTTCTCTTACTCCATCTTAATGGAGTTTGTTTTCTTTGCTTTTCCCTTGCTTTTGCTCTTTTTTATGGATGTTGATTCTGTCGATACACCAACTCTAAATTTTCGTACTTCAATGTTAGTTGCTTGAACAACCACCTCATCCAGGTTAGTAGGACTAAACATGAATACAGTATTGTGAATATATTCAAGTAATCCTCCTATATATTTCATTAGAGTTTCTTGTGTGTGCAACGGGATTTGACATCAAAGCCTTCTTACAAAACTCGTTTGTATATTCATGCATTGATTGTCTTCTCTTTATTCTAAGACTTTGCCATTCTATTAAGGTCTTTTCCTTATAACCCAATGGGTAGAATTATATTCTAAGTGCAGAAATAAAATCATGCCATGATGGAAAGATCTTACCAATCTGCTAAGTTCCATGCTGCAACTTACTCTGCCACCATATGAGTGTTGTGCCGTAAAGACGAAGCGATGCTAATCTGATCTAAACCACATCATCAATGATTTGTTGCACATTGCAATATACCCCCATCTGTCTAACCCAATTATCAAGCTTCTCAAACTCGCCATTATATATGGATAACTCAAATTTCACATCCAATTTCAACAAAGGTTTTGAAGAGGAAGTTTCAAATTGATTAAAAAAAAGAAGAAAATGGATATTCTTATCGCCATCAATTTCTTCCTTACCCGAATTTGATGGTCCTTCATCTTTAGGCTTTTTTTGTCTTTGTTTCCTCGTCTTTGGGTTTATCTTCCTCCCTCGACTTCTTGAACTCACAGTACATTTCTTCGACCATAGCTCGCAAAGTCATGAAAGCATCCACAAACCCTGCATTTGATCCAACAGGATGTTAGTCACCACCTTCTGTAGGCATCTCTTCACTTTGAGTTATTCTTCTTCTCAGGTCGATTTCAGGATCTCCTGCTACAAGTTCTCCTTCACTATACCTTAACTTTTCCCTAGTGATCATGCATACTCAAACCAAAGTAATCGAATACCGCTCTGATACCACTTGATCTAAAATTCTTTATCATTTAAATTTGATGTTTCACTCATAAAAGTGGTAAGTATATTTGCATGAATTAAATCACCAATTAAAGCCTTGATTAAAAATGTGAAATTGCTTGTGGAGAAAATTGACATAAACAAAATAATAACAAAATCATACACATGAGACAATAGGATTGATAATGGAATTCGGCTTATCTCAAAAGCCTACGTCTTCAGTGAGGAAGCCTCTTTTATCAATTCTTCAATGCTATCAAAGCACATCAAGAACACATAAAATAGATCTCTCACTGATCCTTTTGTATTCTGCTGGACCTCATAAATCCAACGCAATAGATGACACTGGAAAAAGCTAAGTATTGCCTCCAGAATTGGCCTTCAAAATTCTGTTAGGTCGCTGGTATCTCTGCATAAAAACTCTCTATATTGAACATTCAAATCATCCCATACTAGCTTGGTAAACATTTTATAATAAATTGAGAAGGGTGGGCGATTCTATTCTCCGCCCTTCAATTAATACACAAATCTCTCATTTAATATGGTTCAATGAACCATGTATTAAAATCCTCGGCATTTATGGCAAATAATTAAAAACTTACAGTTTTTGATAAACCAAAACCATTTCCAACGATTATAGATACGATCCCACCACATCAAATATTGGTTAACATATGACATTTGGTTAGTTAATTAAAACTTAAACCATGTTAAATTTATATATGCCATGAATTTGTGGCATTTAAATATTTGGTGAGTTTATTAACTGTTGTTAGTTTGGTGGAGCAGACATATGGTAACCATACCATATATTTAATGTAATACATCATTTTAAAATAAATGTGTTATCGTCATTTAACGGCATAACATGTGGTGTAATGGTTAGGTTGTGTTTTTTTGTATGTCAAAAGTTTTGTGATCAAATCCCATTATCCCCAGTTTGTTGCACCAAACTTTTGGCATGATCACTAGTTTGTTGCACCAAACTTTTGGCATGATCACTGAAATGTCAATTCACCCATCCACGTGTATGGATTGCCATGTGGTAGTCAACATTTGACCTTTGACTTTTTGCTTGTATTGGCTTAAACTTCAAATTGCAATAATTCAAATTGCACCGGAATTGATTTTTCGAGCACTACACAATGACACTAATCTCACTCGAATCCGAGAATTTTGAATTTTCTACCATTTACCGACCCTTTTGAATCCATACTACATTGCATTATAATACTTCCAGAATGAGAAAGACCACACTTTCTATAGTGATAATTTAAAGCATCTTATAAAACTAAACTAAAGGAAGTTTGCGTTATGGAGTGCAACCCCCAACATTGAGGCATGTTTGTGGAAGCAACTTCCAAGAAAAAAATATTGCAAGTATATCCTTGTCTAGCTTAAAGAACAGCATACAATTAATTATCACTGTAACCAAGGATCAACAAAATACCAAATTATACAAGATTAAATGCTGTGAAAAAGTAGGTGCATAACAAATCTCCTCTCCTCTGAGAATTGAGTAAGCCTTCAAGAAAAATAACATCTGCTAATATTATCTGTGCATAGTGACACTTCTACACCCTTTCCTCAAGAATTTAAAATTTTTAGCTCTTTCCTGTCCCCTAATGGGAAATATTTACCAGTACACTTCCATTGTTTGAAACTTTTGCCTGAAAAGAAAAAGGCATGCACCTTGATAAATGTTGCCAAGACGGCCTACTGATGAATCACTATATGAAGAAAGAGCTACGTGCTCCAAAAATGAACTAATTGCCCCAACAGTTTTTAGTAGTGGCTAACAATCTTCCAGTAATCCAGAGCCACATTGATAGTTATCTGGTCTCCACACTCTTGAGTTTGTCGAAAGTAATAACTAACACCAGTCTTGAGTCTCTTGCTGCTCTACGATGTTTAAATACTACTACAGGTGGGAATTTGAAACTCTGGACTTCAATTTATTAATGCTTTCTTGCAAGTATACATCAAGCTATGGCTTTCCTTTTTGTGTGTGTATTCAACTTGAGTAGAGTATGTGACAGCTACTTACAAAACTGATAGATTGCTATGTAGTGTTTACCGTTGTTTTTAGGATAAGAAACCCATACCATCTTAGAGTTTGTTGCAAAAGTTAGCAGTTTATGTGTAATTTATTCTGTGATTGAATGTTTCTTACTGATTCGAGAACAATCTGTAATGGTGCCAACCTTTGGAGGCAAGACATAATAATGTAATAACCGGCATTCTATGCCACCCATTGTAATAGGCCATTTTTTATCAGCCTTCATGCGTAGTTCTCTTGTCGCAGTTGACTTGCCACTTAAAATATACATATCTGCATTGTTGCAATGTTGTTTGGAGAATTGTCCTAAGACTTCCCATGCGGATTCCACGCCTTCATGGTGATTTTCCCTGCAAGAGAAAACATCACAAGTTATCGCAGAGGCCTTCTTTTGCATGAAAATACACACTTGCAATTTTATGATTGTGGATAATGAAAGAGATTTTATCATTTATGGAACAACAAATGGCATTTTACCCTTCATCAACAAGCCGAAAACCCCATGGAGGGTTAACCACCACAAGATTTGGAGGGACGCTTGGAGTATAGTCCCTACAGTCTTTGTAGCTTAATTCAAGGGCCTCCTTTACACCAGCAGCTTCAGCATCTCTGGCACATAATGATAGAGCACCTTCATGTTTGTCATTGCCCAATAACCTAAGCCCAGGGGGTAATGCTGTTGCTGCTAAGGATGCATTCTGCCAGCAGTCTCTCCACGATTCTGAATCAAAGTCATGCCATGACTGTAGCGAACAACACAATATTAGCCTTATTTCAATATCCAATCTTCTATCATTGCAAAGATAGCGGTACATAAGAGTGCCATCCAAGATTATCAAGAATATAGAGTTTGCATTTGAGCTCAACTAGAAGGCCAACTTTCAGCGCAATGAATGATGATTACAAGTATGTTTGAAATATTCCATCTCATTTCACATATTGTTCTGATGGAAAAGAAGTATAGGCAACATATAGTTAATCCAAACGATTGTCCTTACCAAGCCTTAAAAACAGATAAGTGATATATTTTAAAAGGCATTTGTATGTCCTTCCAGATTCCAAGTTAATTGACTACCACTCTAGTATACTGCACAAGAAGAGGACATCTTACATAAAAAGGGCCTTGGGAATTTCTGATGTGTCCCTATCTCTTTCGAACAGCAGAGATTAAAAAAACACCTGCAATTGGTGGAAGACACTCCTTCACATTTTATAAAAATTATTGCAATAAAGGATTCTGGGTCAACTTTGTACTAACTCGGATTATCCTTTCTTTTTTGTTTGGCTGACACAATTGCACAGAAAACAATTCCTTCGTTCCCTCTGACTACTCCAATCTCTTAATATCTTGGACAAATATGAGATTGGATCTCAATCTAGAATCCGTACTTAATTAATTGCTTAGAATGTTTGAGCAGTATCTTCTTTCTGCATTACATCAAAAAAGAAAAGTTGAAAATACTTCTTTGCTTCGTAGTTAATAATTGATATGCCACTATATTAAAAGTAGTTTTTTAATAGAAAAAATCACAACTAGGATTATCTAAAACAAAACCTTATTTAAACCCTACAAAATTCTTAAACATCTATTCAGAATTGCCAAAGATAAATCTAACCCTATACTCGGCCCTGATGTTTACCAAATTTCGTGCTCCTAAGGAAAAATATACATTGGGAAAACTAGCATATCTTTCAAAGCCGATGTCAAAGAACATATAGCAGACACTTTCCATAACTGTATTTGCAAATCATTTATCACAAAGCATTCTAATAACTCTAAACACCTTATTTGCTTTGACTAAACCAAAATTCTTGCTTCTGCACCTCATTACTCTGATACAAAAGCATCCTAATAATTTCAACTGGGAAAGTGGCTATAAACTAAGCAAATCTTGGAAACCTATTATTCATTGCCTCAATCAATAAAAGCCTTCAATTGCTACCTTGTTTGTTTATCTTCAATGTTTGCTCGTAGTTCCTTTGTTTTCCTAGTTTTTTCCTTCATTTTAATTTAAAAATTTTCATTTACCCCATTTGAATGTTAAGATTTTCTTTGGTCTCTTCTCATTATGCCCGTTCTCCTGGCCGTTTCTTTCTTATATTATTCTCATCTCCAATTTTACTCTTTATTTAAATGCATCAGTTTACTAATATTATTTTATTTTTCACTTTCTGGTTCATGGATACCCGGGTCAGTGGGTAGCCGCTACGTCCAGAGTTGTTTAACACTGAGTGGACGCCACCCGAAGGGCATCAACACCCCTCGGCCTATTTACTGACCTGACCCCAATAGCTTTTGGGAATTGACCCTGTGACCTCCCATTGGCAAGGCACTTGATTTGACCAATTGAGCTAACTCTTGGGGCTTACTAATATTATTTTATATCTAAGTTATTGTATTTTATATTTCATTTATTGTACTTTATTTATGTCCAAATATATTTTTATTTTTTTCACACAACCATCCTTTATAATATACTTTACAACAGTTCCTCATTTATGTCTATTTATCATTTTTCAATTTACTTTTACTTCTCTCATAACTAGTATTAAAAAAAATTTATAAATCCAAACCTTAGCACTCTCTTTTCATATTTTCTAAAGCTTCTTTTCTCCCTAACAATGAGTGGAGTGTCCAACCAAAACATTGGACATTGCATACTCTTGCAAGCAGTTTATCTCCAGAAATAACACAGCAGCAAATTAATATGGTCAGGTATGCCCGAGTTCAACATAAATCATGAAGGAGTTTGTCAGGTTTGTGCAGCTGGGAAACTTACAAGGGGACCATTCCCTTCTAGTGAAAGCCAAACTACCGATATTCTTCAATTGGTCCATTCTGACCTATCTGGTATGTTGCCCATAACATCATTGTGAGGATACTTATACTATGCAATCTTTGTGGATAACTTCTTACGCAGAACATGGATCTATTTCTTGAACAAGAAGTATGAGGTGTTCAAATGGTTTATTCTTTCAAAGCATTGGTGGAAAATCATACAGGGAATAAAATCAAGATATTGAGGACAGACAATGGAAACGAATATGAATCAAATGAATTCAATGACTTTTGCAGAGAGGCTGGTATTAAGAGAGAGACCATTGTTCCATACACTCCTGAGCAAAATGGAATCGTTGAAAGGAAAAACTGAACAATCATGGAAGCCACCCAAGCCATGCGCCATGATCAGGGCTTACCGAAATTTTTATGGGGAGAGGCTGCCAACACTACTGTGTTTGTTCAAAATAGGAGCCTACGTCAAGCATTGGATTTCACGACTCTAGTTATTTAATCATTATTTATTGTTTTTATTGTTTACATTATTTATATTATTTTATATATTTTTTATTCATAACATTGTCTTCCTTTTCAAAAAGCTTTATCCTCACAAATTATTTGTCAAATTTTCCAAGTGTTCTTTTGGCATGGAAGAAGTAGAATATTTGGGACACATTGTGGGCCGTGAAGGAGTGAAGATTGATCCGAAAAGATTCAGGCAATGCAAGATTGACCCCAACCAAAAACCTTGAAGGGTTTGAGGGGATTCTTGGGTCTCATGAGCTACTATCGCAAATTTGTCAGCAATTATGGACGCATTGCCTAACCCCTCACTAATCTTCTCAAAAAAAATTCATTTCTCTGCACTGATGAGAAAGATCTGTCATTACAACTATAACTTTGAGAAATGTTTTATCAAGTGATACTGATGGGTCTCATAGATACATTTGCCTTACAAGATATAGTCCTTTCTCCCACACTTCTCGAACACCTTTTCTCTTGTATTTTCCACACACCCTTTCTCTATACAATAATTTCTCTATAAAATAATTAGGGGAATTTTGAGGTCTAAAGCGACAATATGACCATAGCTTCCTTGTCCCTTTTTGCTCCTTTTAGGTTAACCTGTTAAGCCCTACAAAATGAAGAATTTCCAAGTAATTTTATCCAGCACTAGACAGGGAAAACATTACAATGTGGTTTCTTTCTTTAAAAATAACAGAGGGTTAGCAAAATTTCCTTGTTCCTGAGATTTAGAAAATATATAAAGAGTGAATTTGAGATTCCAAAATGGAGAGGTAACTTTTTTGAGAACGAGAATACTCAGATCACGGGAAATGCTGGCCTCAAAATTTTCAAAATTGGACTTATATTGATAGGGATTCTGTGGTTCAAAGGCACCTTTGCAATCAGAAAGGAAACTAAAACATGACTAAAAGCACTGAATTTCTCTACAAAAACAGAAGCCAAATTAAAGGCTTCATGTATCACCTTTGTAAGCCCGACTGATCGAGCCTGCATTGCCTACGGTAATGATGACTCTCTAGTCAAATCTATGTGGATTGGATTATAATCTATATAGTGCCAAAGGACGAGCTCACTTTACAGATTTACCGATTTTACTGAACTTTTCCTCTTTCAGTCAAATGGTGAATCTAGTAAACTTGCTGACTTCAAATAGAAATGCCACCTTCACTCACAAAACAAGCAGGCCAAGTTGACTTATCAGCAACTCGTGCTAGACTGGTATGTGTATGTGTGTGCTAGTTTAGTATGATGTATATAAATAGTAGAATACAAGAACGGCAGCTCATCTGGTATTGGCTATTTCCACCCAAGACTTGCTGTTTGACCGCTTAAATGTTCCCTAGCAGAAATTGATGTTCTTGACAAATAAAAATTATTCTGTGGTTCAGTTGTGGAGAGATCAGTCAGGTGTTTGTATGTGTGTGTTATAATGATGTTACCAGACTTTATTTGAAGAATTTCTGGGTGAGCCGAGGATTTTAAATCAACTCACGCTCAAGGAAATCTTGAGAGTTTACTAGCAATATAATAAAAGAATAATAATTGCACTAAATTTAGGGAATGAAAATTTATTTTTCAATAATATGAAAGTTTATAATATCCATATAATGCAGATTTTCAATTAGCTTCTAAGTGCATAGAAGTTACCAAATAGTGCACAACAGTGTTACCAGAGAAAAGAAACTCAAAACAGGAACGGTACAAGAAACAAAATTTCTCAAATTCCGTACAAGTAATGTTTGCGGGAATTGTTTAGACTTTTTAACATATATTTGAAAATAATAACTCAATCCAAAGTCTTCCAACAATGACCAACAATTAAGAACTCAACCATTTTCATGCTCCTCGTTGCTTGGCACCTGAATCCGTTCCCTCTAACATTGAAAGAAGAGTGCCCACAATGTTTTTAGATATGTTCCATTTACGATATGTTTCATTTTGAGCAAGTTGTCAAGAAATAATTCAGATTCCAGAAGACCAAAACATGAAACACCCCACAAACGTGGATGAAGAGCTATCAGAACAGAGCAATTGATAGTCCATGGTGTAATTTCAACTGATTCTTGCTGTTGTTGTTGAGTATTTGGCTAGTCAAGAATTTGCAAGTACCCAGTTTGAATCCTCTGGGTTAGGCGTACTAGTTTACACTAATGAGTTTACTGAGAATGTCATTTATGAATGTGGAAAAGCATTCCTTGGGTTTACTAGGAATGTCATTTAACATATATTTGAAAATAATAACTCAATCCAAAGTCTTCCAACAATGACCAACGATTAAGAACTCAACCATTTTCATGCTTCGTTGCTTAACATGGCACCTGAATCCGTTCCCTCTAACATTGTAAGAAGAGTGCTCACAATGTTTTTAAATGTGTTCCATTTATGATATGTTTTATTTTGAGCAAGTTGTCAAGAAATAATTCAGATTCCAGAAGACCAAAGCATGAAACACCCCACAAACGTGGATGAAGAGCTATCAGAACAAAGCAAATGATAGTCCATGGTGTAATTTCAACTGATTCTTGCTGTTGTTGTTGAGTTGTTGTTGTTGAGTACTTGGCTAGTCAAGCATTTGCAAGTACCCAGTTTGAATCTTCTGAGTTAGGCGTACTAGTTTACACCAATGGGTTTACTAGAAATGTCATTTATGAATGTGGAGAAGCATTCCTTGGGTTTACTAGGAATGCCATTTAACATATCTTTGAAAATAATAACTCAATCCAAAGTCTTCCAACAATGACCAACAATTAAGAACTCAAACATTTTCATGCTCTTCGTTGCTTAACATGGCACCTGAATCCGTTCCCTCTAACATTGAAAGAAGAGTGCCCACAATGTTTTTAAATGTGTTCCATTTATGATATGTTTCATTTTGAGCCAGCTGTCAAGAAATAATTCAGATTCCAGAAGACCAAAGCATGAAACACCCCACAAACGTGGATGAAGAGCTATCAGAACAGAGCAAATGATAGTCCACGGTGTAATTTCAACTGATTCTTGCTGTTGTTGTTGAGTATTTGGTAAGTCAAGCATTTGCAAGTGCCTCAGTTTGAATCCTCTGGGTTAGGCGTACTAGTTTACAACAATGGGTTTACTAAGAATGTCATTTATGAATGTGGAGAAGCATTCCTTGGGTTTCCACAAAAAGTTTTCCTTGAAAGAAAATAAAAAAGGATAAAATACAAAAAAAAAATACAAAAAAAACATAGAAATTTGAGTAAATGGTTATCAACATCATGCAACTGTACTATGTGGTTCCCAGTTATGTCCCCTATTGGTCCACTGTGAAAGGTTTTATTGTCTATATTGCCATAGGCGATGGGGTTTTAAATATTATTTTTGATGAACATAGTTCACATTATGTAAACATGATTTTCATTAATCAATGTTCGATTTTTTCTCGTGAAAAAACTGTACTATGTGGTTCAGATTCAAATTGGATGAAATATAGCTGAAAGCCTGAAATTGATCCTCTGCTCAAGTCTCCAAAGTTGAAGCTCCATTATCCAAATTCTCCTCCAAGATCTAAGAGTCCAAGAGTTTTATGTTGGCTTCCAACCTCTCAAGACTCGTCTCTCAAACGGTACAATGTAGTGACCATGACAGTCACACACAGGTATTTGCTAACGCCCTCAAACTTTTCTAACGGGGCAATTTCTTGTATTCTTTCAGAAAATGTGTGATAACCATGATTTTTCATGGCTTTATAAGACCGTTTTAGCTTTTAGGTTTAGAGATAAAAACTTACAGTAGCGATTTTCCTTTTTTAATTATTTTTTTCATTTTTCCATTATTGTTGTTGTTTCTCTGGAGATGGTCTACATTTCTCGAGAAACGCCTACAGTTTATTGAATACAGGGACAAGTTTTACCAGGAACGGAGAGAGTTTTTGTATGCGTGTGAATATTAAAGTGAAAAGATAAGCATAGAATATAATAAACAGTAAAATAATAAGCATGAGAACAAAGTATCCTCTCTCCTCTCCCATGAGGAGCTTTGGACAACAAGGACACCCTCTCAGAAGAACTTAAGAAATTGAGGACTTTATCATGATATACGCATAGTAGTCGATATTGCTCCGTTAATTGTCTCGATTATTACTGGAAACAAATGATTAGAGAATAATTGGTCCTAAACTACAAGGTTCATCTGATTTGTTAAATATCGCTTACCTTAAACGGCCAAGTTTTCCTCGTAAGTCCAGGGGCCCTGTTAGCTGCCATCAATGCAGCCTCTATCAGAAAAGTCCCAGAACCACACATTGGATCCAGAAGGACCATATTTTCCAAGCTCTCTAAACTCCCGTTCTTATTCGCAACACCAAAACCCTGAACCCTAGTATTCCATCCTGCAAGAGTGAGAATCCCAGCAGCCACAGCTTCACTCAAACTAGCCCTGTGCATTACAGTCCGGTAGCCCCTTCTATGCAAGCTAACACCACTCATGTCTCTATAAAGAACAGCCTTGTCCCTATACAGGGACAGAAACAGAGGGACATCAGCATTTGCCCCTCCTCCCTCTGGAGGGCCAGGCCTTTTATTGTTGCAAGCATCTCTGATTGCATCACAGATTGCATCCTTGGTTCTGATGGATGCAGACATTGAATTTGTGACTTGGGTACAGTCCCAAACTCTGCTCTGAACTGCAAAAGTTCTGAATTTCCATCGCTTGTAGCCAGATTTCTTCAAGGTAGATGAGGCGAGATATTGAGGCCAATCCACGGCATTTCTTACGAAGTTATACACGCAATCCCTATCCTTTTTGGGCATTTCTGCATAACCCAGTTGTAATAAGACTCGTATTCCACATCTCAACCATAGATTTGCCCTGTACCCAGTTGAAATTGTGCCTTGAAAATAAACCCCTCCTGAACCTTCTTTGATTTCAGTAGCTCCAATCAATGGAGAAGCTAACTCCGCTGCAACTACCTGTTCTAGACCTGGAGCACAGGTGGCAAAAAACCTGCATTGTTCTGATTTTGAAGAAATTTTATCAGTGTACAAATGGTTGTGGGATTTGAGAATGTTTGCAGGGGCTTCAAGGGTTTTCGGTTGGGCTGGGCCTGTGACTGGAACTGGGACTATTTGGGATTTTATAGGTAAGCTTCTGTGGGATTGCGTCGTGGATGAATACAAGTTTTGAGGTGAATTCAGAAATCGAAGGGAGCTTGATGGGACTGAGAGAGAAAAGAATGGAGGTCTGTCATGGATGCATTGAAATGTTGGATGGAAAGAAGTAGCCATGAACAGAGCTCCAATAAAATATCACTTGTCGGAAATCTACTCGAGTATGTTGGTAAATGCCAATAACTGTTGTGTGCTATTTGTGGATATGTCCATCGCGTGTTCTGCAATCAAATATCCATTCAAAGTTCTAAAATTTGTACTCCTCGAAATGAAAAACACAAAATACAGGGATCAAATAACGATTAACGAGCATTAGATGGCTAGCTAGACCGTTTGTGACATCGTATGGTTATTAATTTTGTTGCCATCTATTTTTTTAATTATTGTCATATATTTCTAATAGAGAATGAGATAAAACTAGCATTTGCACGAGAAGTTGCAAAGAAAACGTCGTAAGGCAATAGATAACATATAACACTATGTAAGGCAATCGATAGCATATAACATTAATTAACGCTTCTTTGCCCCACCACCTCCAAGCTGGCACCCGTTGTGCTGGCAACCAACACCCGCGCAATTTCAAACGATCCCTCGCGCCAAACATTCATTTGCTCCATTCGCACAACCGGAACAGTTCCTCTCGAGCATTCGTTTTTCCTGCTCACAGTGCTTGCTCACCTCGCAGGTCCGCTCGCGGTGTTGAATCCCGGCAGGCTGTGCCCTAGGCCTAAGGTAAATTATACTCTGTGAACAATGACATCCACCATTTTGGAAGGCGCCCAGAAGGCCCATGCATACGAATCCCACCCCGTGCTGATATAAATTGTTTGTATTGGCAGCTCCCAGCGTCTGGCGAAACAGATACATTCAAGGTCTCCATTTGGGCGTAGGTTCGAGCGACGGTAAAGGTGTTTTCCCATTGCATTGTAATGAGTTACCATATTTATAACGAACCACTTAGCGATTCAGACATGTTCAATAGTTTTCAGCATGTGGTTTAATGGTTAATAGTTAAGTAGGGAGGTCTAATCTCAAACAAAATTATATATATCTAAAAATTGCTCCAAACGCGGTCCAATCTCAAGCAAAATTATATACATCTGAAAACTGCGCCCAACACAATTTTTTTAGTTGAAAAAAATACAATAAACCACACCCATTACAATTGCAAACTCAAGCTCCTGCATCCAGTGTGCTTGATTGTGTACTACGCACTTAGCCATGGAGGCCATGAAAATCAGACAATCCTAAACCACCGCGATTGCAAGCTTCCTGCATCCATTGTGCCTGCCTGTGCACTTTGCGAGGAGCATAGTTTATTTGGGCCTTTCATTGGGGTGAGATTTTGAGTACAAATATATTCAATTTTGTGAGAGGAATTTGGTGCACATTAATTTTCACATGCTTGCTAGGAAGGATGACCACGGAAAAATGCAAGGGCGCCAACTGGTGGAGCATTGATGTAAATAGTAGGCTCAGACTACCTGAAGTATGTTGCCACATTTAATTTATCCTCCTTTTCAACTAAAAACATTTTCCAATGCTCCTTTGGTGTGGTGCCATTGCTTTCTGCAATAAATGAATT
>APFE030013518.1:69547-101326 GCA_000404065.3 Pinus taeda | reverse complement strand
TTTTATTTGGGGTTATAATTTTCGGTAAGATTATGATTTTGTATTATTTAAAATATTTTTTTGAATAGATAAATAGATCAGTGCTATGAAAATTCCTTCTACTCACACATCTAGATTATGCAGATTTAGAAAATTATAAATTTGCATGGGAGAAAACACAACTAAATTTGCATGGGAAGAAAACACAACTACTTTTTGTCTGACATCAATATCTATTGTAAGTTGTGTATAATCATGTCTCACATAACTAAATATGAGGAATCTACAAATTTTACAACTAAAAATGAAAGGTATCACGTTTACATTTTCTAAAAATATTTTATAAGGGAACAAAATACACAATCTCCCATATCTATCTAGTTGGGACCCTCATATATGTAAGATCTTGAGCCTGCCAAACTTCAGGGCCTGCTCATCTCTAGAGGGTTTAAAACTGTCTTTTCTTATGCCCAAACTCGGGTGAGAACATGTTCTGTGCTTAATATACAACAAACAATATATGATTCAGCTTAAGCCATATATAGATGAAGGCAAGTGATCAAAGTTCCAGCCCTTCCCATTTTATAGTGGGTTAATGTATCATGTTGATGCAAACTTGGAACCCTGACGTTACCCCTATTAATACAAAGTTGGGGATCCATGTTAAAATGAATTACTGTATTGTGTTAATGCTGAGATGGGGGCCATGCTAAAATAGGTCACTGTATTATATTAAGTTGGGTGTTAGGGTTCAAAACTCATTACACATCAAATAAATATTAAAAACTCGTCCAAAATCCCAAACAAGAAGATTCAATCCGTAACATATGCAATAGCAAATTCATCCAACTATCTACACAGGAGAATGGCACTGTGAAAACATATACCCACCATAGCACACAAACTATCTATAACCTGATACCATCAATCACAAAATCCATGAAGAGATGGCATATCTGCAACTAAAAATTAAAACAGCAGAGAAAAAATCTTTTAGTTCTTTTCATGTCCCTAAATGCCCCTTATACAGGTGAAGGCCTAATCTCTGAAAGCCTAAGGTGAAAGCCTAATCTCTGAAAACAACCTTAATATTAGATTTCAGCCAAAGATACAATTTTGATATATACCATACAATGACAAGAAGCACCTTTCACCAATGCAAATAACCCAAAACTAAATAATATTGCATTTCTAATTTATGAGCTGATATGCCAACCAGTCTTCAACCAGCAACTAATATACCATGCAATACTCTGAATCTTAGACATGAATCTTCATCATGTTGTGTATGTGTATCGAATAAACTATAACATTTTAAAAAGAAATTAAATTTACAGTTTAGTCTAGTTTCATAGTGGTATGCTTTATTTTCTGAATAGGAACGATAAGCTCAAGTGGCACGGGGACACATGCCATCATGTACTTGAAAATCAACGCCTAGCCTTCCAGTTCCTGCCACTGCGCTGGACTGAAGGGAGGACATACTGTTGTTTTGACAGCATGCATTCCTAGTTCCTTTTCCATTCCACCCGTGTCTCTTCCCCTTGCCATTGATCTAATGCTTGAAATTTGTTTAATCGTCTAACATCTAATCGTATGGTGCACAAAATGACACGTAAGCAATGAGGGGAGTTGATTTCAGAGGGAAACGCCTTACGGCGTAAAAATTATAAGGCAAATCAAATATAATTTAAAAAATTTAAAAAATTTTAAAATTTTAGCTTCACTAGAAAAAAAAATCAAAAACTGTGAAGGACTAGTCTCTTTTGAAATTCCAATCCTAAATGATAGTGGTGTATTTTTCAGCAGGTCCGAAGCCTCCAATGTTATCGAAACGTTGTAAACTTAACCTACATTTGTGTGATTGAAGCACAGCGTGGTCAACTTTGTAGCAGACAGGACACACCTTTCTGTTGTGCCAAAGAGAAGACCCACTTGGCACTCATTCTCTGATTGTGATGGATTGAGAAATGCTTTATATCTGTGGGAGATGGAGAAATGTCTTAGAGAGTTAAATGAGGGAGATATTTATTTTTTAAGTTAAATTTAAAAATGATAAAATAATATTTTGTATTAATAATTAAATAAAATTTAAGCATAAAAATTATTTTTTTTTTTTTTTTTTCGTGTATATAGTATTTTATATGTAATATTTAAAAATTATATTTATTTATGAAATTAAGAGTTTATTACATAAATATTTTTTTATATTTTTTTGAAAAAGACACTGTATTGATTGGATTTTTCGGCAGAGTAATATTTAAATTAAAATATTATAATGAAAAAATATATATAAATTATAAGATGAAAGATTTGTAATTTTTAATATACTAATTTAGAATTAATATATTAATAAAAATTAATGTAAATGATTTATTAGAAATATGGGTTGTAATAATTTAAAAGCATGTAAATTTTAATATGAGCATATAAATTAAAAATAAGCTTAATATTTAACTTATAAAATACAAAAATTTGATTAAATTTAATGATTAATAGCAGGTCTTTTATCCCTAAAAAAAATTATAATTTCAAAATAAAAAATAAATAAATTATACATACTGTAACTTCACTTTACAAAATTTATCAAAATTTTACGGGAATTTCAATGACTTTCCAATGTCGGATACGAAGAGGTAATGCTCACATACACTGAAATGAATGATGTCACATATAGCGTTATGGATGAGGTCATTTCATACCTTATCGATATCCCTGTATGCTATATCCCTGTATAATAAAGCATTCGGATTCTCAGACGGAGGCAGCTGAAGAGGAAAGAAGGAATTATTAAATAGTTCTTGAAATTTCTCAGTGTTGCCCCATTTCTATTCACAGAAGAAAGAATGTATCAGCAGCAACCCTCTGAATGGACAACCGGACTCTGCGACTGCACTCAAGATTGCAGCGGCTGTATCGATATTTATAGTTTCTGCCTTATGATTTTATATTCATGTCTCTTTTCTACAGAATCTTATATTCAGAGAATCACAATACTCATATGTATAAGTTATTGCAGGCCGTCTCACATGCTTTTGCCCATGCATAGCCTTTGGCCAGATCGCGGAAATAGCCGACGGCGATAATACCTGTAAGTAAAATATGGAAAGCAAAGCGAAAAAATTTATATAATTTTTATGTTTCACGAGACCCAAACCTTTCCCTCCTATTTGCTTTCTCTTATTTGGTGATGTTTGCAGCATGTGTTCTGAGCGGACTTCTGTGCTATTTGTTGGCGCATCTGAGCTACATCTCCCCCATTTATACATGTTTCTACCGTAAGAAGTTGCGGGCCAAGTTCAATTTGCCAGAGAAGCCTTGTGCAGATTGCCTTGTTCACTGCTGTTGTATGTGCTGTGCTCTGTGCTAGGAATACAGAGAACTCAAGAACAGAGGCCTTGATCCGGCTCTGGGTAATGTCTATATATGAATCAGTTCATCTGTTTACTGTAGAAACTGCCTCCTGTAATGTTATTGATTTAGGGCTAACATGTTTTGATTATTTATGTTCAAAACGCAGGGTGCGCGGGATGTATGGAAAAGCAACAATCAGGGCAGGCAGGGATTGCTATGCAACCTCCCATGGCTCAAGCGATGGGAAAATGAGAGTATTTTTTTGTATGTACTTGAAAATCAACGCCTGGCATTCCAGTTCCTGCCACTGCGCTGGACTGAAGGGAGGACATACAACTGTTCTGACAGCATGCATTCCTAGTTCCTTTTCCATTCTGCTGTGTCTTTTCCCTTGTCATTGATCTAACGCTTGAAATTTGTTTAATCGTCTAACATCTAATCATATGGTGCATAAAATGACACATAGGCAATGAGGGGAGTTGATTTCAGAGGGAAACGCCTTATGGCGTAAATATAATATATAAAAAATTGTGTTTAGATATTAAGATATGTTTTTAGCCAAGATGGCTATACTAGACTTCAGATTGATGGTGCTACTATTAATGCCGTATAAAAACTATCAATGGATTTCAAATGTGTGGAAAGTAATAAAGAGTTGGCGGCTTGATTTTTAGGGTAATATTCCTTTTTATTTCCAGGGTGAAAATGGATAGAATTTGTTTATTTATTTTCGTAATATTTCATTTTCTCGATATTGTCAAAATGGATAGAATTTATTCGTGGTATTCACTGTGATATTTGTCTATAGTATTTATTTTCATTTTTTTGAGGGAAACAATAAAATAAGTTTTTTAGAGAGTCTATCAAGCTTATAAAAGGGATAGGAGTTAGGCATTTTGGGGCATCTTGTTATCTATCTATTTTGTCTTTGTTGAGAATTTGGTAAGGCCAATTCTAGTTTGATCCAAGGGACGAAAACCCAGTGGGAGTAATCTGTCTAGTGGATCCATCTAGGGTCAATGATTGTGCTTTAGTGTTTTGATTTCTCATTTGATGAGCAGCGTTGCATGCCATTGGAGAGGGTTTCTTATGTTAATTATTATAACATGTATTATTTGCAATAATTAATTAAATAAAGTGGTTATAGTTCTAGATCCCTTATGTGTTCTTGTTTTTGTTGAAATCTTGTGTTAATTAGAACCCTATAGTGTGTTAAATATGTTAAAATTTTTGTTGTTAAGGATCTTGCAGTGGTATCAGAGTTGATTTTCCTATTAGTATGAGGGTTTCTAAATTGCAACTAAAGAAAATTAGTTTTGGTGATTCTCTTTGGTCGCCTTAGCTAAAGATCTTGTCAATATTGGTGGTTCTCCATAGCCACCCTAGTTGACCATTGCAGAAAATTGTTTTTTCTATTATTGAGCTCAATTCAAAGGATCAAATATTTATATTTGTCATACTTCTCCAAACCCAGTGGTCAATTTTTTCGCGGAGGGTTTCTTTATCCAAATACTAAGTATATGTTATACATTATGTTGTCACACTCCCAGTCTCGTATCCTGAAGTGTCGCACTTTGTGTCGTCAATGCCACAAGTGTCGCAAACAATGTATTCACCATGAAACATGTTTAGAACATCCCTGAAGAAAAAGAAGAAAACTTGCCTTGAAAGAATTTTGAAGAGCTTGTCAAAAACCTTGTTTTGCAAGCCCAACGCACTTCCTATAGTTCATTTCTTGTGTTAGTAACCTCTATCATTACAAATGTCTAGCGCTGCTAGTGCGACTTTTATCAAGAAAATCCACGTTGGTCCTCTTCAAGTAGTTTTTCCCAAAATGGGGGAGAAGCTTCTCTTACTAGAAGGCTCGAGAACAACGATGTGGTTTCAAGTGAATGAAGATTGGAACAAGACCTTCCATTCCTGGTCCTAGATCCTGCTCCCTTGAGATGTGGAACTCCTCCCTCTTTTCATGGATCCTCAACTCCTTCTCCTTCCCTATAAATGAATTTCCCACCATCCACTAATGGTTGGTTGTTGGTTGGTTGGTTTCCATCCTAGTACTGAATTGTGCCCAAATTGTGCCCATTTGCAAAGGAGAAAAGGTGTTTGAAGGCTAAGACTTGGACTTGGAATCTCATTTGAAGGAGGCTTCCAACATCAAGGCTTCATTAGTTGTAATGCTCCCTTTTTCATCTATTAATAATACAATATATGTTTTCTTCCCATAAATGTGTCAATTATTATATGTTTATTATAATTCTCCTTGATTTGTTACATAATTTGTATTAGAAAATGTTATGCTTTGCATAGTTTTGATGTCTCCACTTGATCTTTCTTGCAGGCACTCATCTACACCAGCGAAAAGGAGATCATAAGCTTGGAAGCCAAAGAGTCAAGGTCGATAGCAAGGGTATTACATCAAAGAGAGGTAGAAGATCTATCCTCCTTTGCATTTTCTAGTATGAACTAGGAAAGATTGCATGTAATTGTTTCTGTAGTTGCTAGATCCTCCCATAGGACTAGAGGGATTGTTTTTGTCTGCAGAAAGGATTATTTGCACAACAAAATGGTGACTCCATTAGGGAGTACATAACCCTTCAAGCCTCCTTTGTCTTTGGTCTCTTTTGATAGGTTTGGCCAACCTCTTAGTGATCCATAACTTTGATTGATTGTGGATCTGCATTCTGAGTGGTGTGTGGTTTAGAGTGTCAAGTCTTGGTCTTTGTTCATTTTTTGTTTGTTTTTCCTAGGTTTTTCTCACCTAGCACGTTTTTTATGAAAAACATAGTGTTGTCAACGTAGATTTTGTTGATTGCAATCATGCTTAAGACCCTATCTTCCACTGTGTGTCATTGCTAGTCCAAAAAATGAGATTTTTTAGGGTTTTTGACAGTAGATCCATAGTGTTTTGATCTCTAAAGTTTTTCCCCTGCTCTATTTGCATAGAATTTTGACTTGTTGTTGTTAAATTCTTAATGGTTTGCAAGAGTCTGTTCCATGTTGAAGTGGTGAAAACAAACTTTGGCTGAACCTTTAGTTCTTTGGGTAAATCGAATGTACTATTTTGTTGCTTGCATGTGTGGAGGGGATTATTGATTTGTTGTCTCATGAGCATTTTTAGTTCTTTTTAAAACTAGAGAGAAATTGCATTTACATTTGTTAAGCCTTCATCTCAAAATTGATCATTACTTCTGGAAATTGCATTAGATTACATTACACTAGAAAGTTGTTTTTGTGATTGTCATTGAGCATAGATTACATTGCTTGGTGTTGAAAGCTGATGTTAGGGTCCCACCCTAACCCCCTTATTTATGTAATAGGATCGAGTCATAGTTATAGTTAAGTAAAGAGTCAATAAAGTCCATATTAATTATTGTAAGTGGTTAACCTGCATTTAATGAAGGGACCACAGTTAGTTGCAAATGGGCCATGGTATTAGATAGATGGTATTAATAAGAACCATGGTATTGCCCCATGGTATTGCATGTATAAATCCTATATAAAGGATAGAAACTCCCCTCAAGGAGCTTCGTGTCTTATTTTGTAATCAAGCTCAGCTCTATTGGAGGTTTCCCCCTCGAAGAGGCAAGTGAACATTGCTTTCTGAATAATAAAATATTTGTTGTTATTGCTCATTGTTCTATGTTCTGGGTATATTTCTTCGCATATTTGGTATTCTGGTATCGTCTTGCAGGTTAAGAGCATAACAACTGAGAAGTGCATCCTCATTCATTTTTTAAAAAAGAAAAAAAAAATCATGTAGGTGAACTTTAGTGAATTAAAATTCATTTACCTTTTTTATTATTGCATCAATGTTTGCACTTCTTCCCTACACTAGATAGCTTTCATTTAAATGAAAAGAATCATTTTTTCATATTAGTTGCATTGTAGGTGTTCAAGTGACATCGATTTTTGAGCCTTGAAACTGAAACATAATTCAAGATCAACTTTAAAATTTATCTCAATTAACCTAAGGAGCATTTGGAACATTAACGAAACATCTAGAGGTCTAGGCTAGAGACGTGTTCTGATGTCGTTAAATGTAGGAGTTGTTATTGTTTTCCCGTGTTGCATCCCGGGGGTAAAATCTCATTCCACGTACGGAATTGTATAGGGTCATTCTCCACGTACCTTCGGGTATATCGTTCCATGCATGAAAGGTATATGGGAACACTCTTATCGAATGGTTACGCATTAGACAACACTACTGCGGATTGCACTCCACCGTACCGTCGAGTATATTTTGGGAGTCTTCTATAGGTTGTTATCCATCCATAGGTAACCAAGTTTGACACCTTGTATACCGTGATATACCGAACACAACATTCGAGGAGATTGGTTGTCGCATGTTAAGTCCTTGGTTCGCCAAGGTGTATATTGCAATTCACGGTTACTTGGTAAACCCTTTTGCCTAGTTACCCCTTTCTTTTATTTGTGTCATTAATTTCTAAAATCAATTAATTGACTGTGAAACAACATCCTTCCTATGGAAATACTCTTTAGTAGGTCTTAGGTTGAGACTAATGGCAACATTTCGTGAGTCCACCAATCAAGGAAAACCCTCTAACGAGAATCTCAGTCCTTTTCCTTCTTTTGGAAATATTGGTGCTCCTTATATTGTAACGTTGTCCCTTCCCGGATTTGCCATTGGTTTACCAGTTTGGTTATTTTGGACCCCTATGGTTCTGAATGTCCAAACTGCTTCTCAATCAAGTTCTCCTCCACTGATCTAAAAATGGAATGTACTTGTTTCAGGGTGCAAGGTATCCCTTTTCCATAATTTCAAATGTGAGTTATACACTCTAAGTGACCTCTAAAATGGTGAAAACTTCTTATTTCTTATACAGAGATAGACTGTAGGGGCATTCACCGGACATGTCACCTCTAAAAAGAGGATGAGTTCCAGAGGCTACCTGGCCCTCTATAGGCTCTGCCTAAAGAAATAACGAAGTAAACACTTAGAAGTCTTTGACATACACATACTTGAAGTTTGATGTCTTGTGGAATAAGACAAATAACTTTCTACAGCTGAATAGGCAATTATGTGTGTATGCAAGTTATGTATATTTGATGTTTAGCACTTTATATCAGTTTTGTTTAGCATGTCTTCAGCAAATAAAGACATCAAAATGATAAAGCAATTCACCCCTTCTGGGCTACATCTGTTGGACCAAGCCTCTCAAACTAGGTTTGTCCTCTTGTATTAAAAATGCTACAAAGGCTAATACAAGAATATGAGTGTCTCAAAAGACATATCTGACTGTAAATACAGAATCAGAAGATAGGAATTAGCTAAACATGCCCTTTCCCAAGCACTAAACAGTGAAATTGTACCTTATATAGTACTTTCCCCAATTGGCCCTAGTGGCCCTTTAGACTTGCATGGAGAATTTCGAGGTGAATATGACCTCAATTGGTTCTGAAACCTCTTCCATTAGACTCAAAAGGTCGAAAATAGCAGACAAAGGCTTTTGAATCACCAAAAATGGATGAACATAGCCCCTAAACACCTCAAGCACTGAAATGGCCCTGGTGGCCCTGAAAGCTTCCCTGAAGCTAAACAGTGAGAAAAACGCCTCAACAGGAAAAACGAGCTATAGAAATGGATTTAGAATGATGAAAACCTTCAGGAATGACCTTCGTTCCACATTCACTGGCTGCACAATTCCCAATGCAGCTCTCAAACTGATTTGGCTTTGGTGGCTCTTGGAACTTCCACGAAGCTAAAACACCTGCAAACAACCTCAGATGGATATGAAACCTATGCCAATGGCTTCAGAAGGTTGAAGAGACCCAAAATAAAAATAAAAATAAATCGTCCAAAACGGACTTTCCTAGCCAAAGTTATGGCCATTTACTCCCAACTGCCAGTTTCCCTTGAAAAACTCTAGTTAGACTTTTAGTTACGGCTAGATAGGCCCGCCAAATATGGGGCGGCCGCCAAATTTGGCACCACCGTCAACAGATCCGCTAAATCCACCATAACTGTCAGTTAACTTCACGCATGTGACCAAAAATTCGGAATGGCGGTTTGTAGTTGGATTTCGTGTCGGGCGGTTAAGGGTCTAGGCCCACGATTTTGGGCGTAAGGTCACATGGTATGGGGGGCTGGCCGTTAGGGGCTGGCCCCCTTGGGGCCCCGCCCAAATCAATTTTAAACTTCATAAAGTGTTTCTCCCACGCTATAAACAAGTTATGCTTGCGTGGTGCAATGGTAAGGCATTGCGTTTGTATATGGTAGGTCGCGGGTTCGATTCACAACCTAACCAAATTTTTAAACATATGCCCAAGTGTTGATGTCACCCTGGGCCACGTGGTGGCCTCCAGGCTTGCCACGTGGCAACCTATGATTGGCTACCCAAAAAGGAATATTCCCTAGAATATTTTGTGGAATATTCTTTTTAATTTTTTTTTGAAAAAATTCAAAAATTAAGAGTCATTGGGCGATTTTATTTTGGCATAACTTCTACATACGGAGAGTCACTATTTTTCGAACCGTTTGCAGCGCCAGAATCAGGAGGACGAGCTCTATCCGGTCATTCAGGTTCGAACCAGTTCTAAGCACTTTCATTTTTGACCATTTTACGGCACTTAGTCCTGAACTCCTGATCATCCACCTGAACAACATCAACCTCATGTTGATTCTAAATTTGACCCCTTTCCTTCTTCACCTATTGTTTCTTCATCTCTTTCTCCCTCTTCACCTAGTGAAAGTATTAATTCTAGTAACGAGGGAGCTAAGAAGAAGAAGAATAGGACGACAAAGAAGAAGCAAAATAAGTAAGGGGGCAACCAAGCAACCATTGCTACAGATGCAACTAATGTAGAGAAACCTTCCAATCAACCTCACAAAGTTAAATTCTCTTGCATGCTTTGTAAGGGTGACCACCTTCTTAGAGATTGTCTTGGTATTCCTAAGGTATTAGAAGTGTGGTCTATAGGCTCACATCGGCCTTCGTCCTTAGCCTCTGGAGATCATGCTCGTGACAAACCCTCAACTAATAATAGTAATGTCTATGGGAAAAATGGTAAAGTCAAATTTCCATGTAAGTTATGTGAAGGGAATCATCCCATTCACCTTTGTCCTTATATGGATGAAGCCTCCAAAGTGTTGGACAAGCTTACAACTTCTCAGCCTTGTCTTCCGACTAGTTATCAAAAGCTTTCCCCTGATCCTCCACTAGTTGATCAAGTGATTGATCAAAATTCATCTCTAGTCAATCCCACTCTCTCTAAATGTGAATCCCATGAGCCCATTCTTGACCAACTATTGGTTGAGAAAATGGTTGACTCGATTCCACCTTTAGTTGATTGTACCTTTCTCGTAGAGTGTGAACTTCATATCGCTCAAGTTCTTCTTGTTTATTTAGATTCCAATGAATTATGGGGCAATCCTCCCATTCCCATAACGCAAGGGGGCAATTCTCCCATTCCCATGGCACCCACTCCAAGTAGTACGGTCAATTCCTTTGATTGGAGTCGACTTACAAGATATTGTCTTCTTCCTTATGTGCCCTTCCAGAACATAGTACAAGCTTATAATATACTCATACTTGGCACAATCATAGATGAAGGCACGTCGAGTAGTATTTTGTCTTCAACTACTTGACAAGCTTTAGGTTCTCCACAGCTTGTGCCCGTTACCCAGAATTTGTTGGCTTTTAACAGAGGAACCAATCAACTGTTAGGGATCATTCCTAGGTTTCTAATTACTTTGGGTGGAAAATTCGTCTATATCGATGTGATGGTTGTCCAAGGCCCCTTGGATTTTAATTTACTCCTTGGTCGTGACTATGTTTATGTCATGGGAGCTCTTGTCTCTTCTCTCTTTCGTGTGATATGTTTCCTGCATGAAGGAAGAATTGTGACCATTGATCATCTTTCATTTGTTGGTCCTAATTGACTCCCAATCAACCATCTTCCCTAAATGGTCCTTATATGCAAGTGGTATCACCCTGGCCATAGGATAATTATGTGGCCACCTGTTCCATGCCCGTGTCTACTGATGATCTAGTCAGTGATATAGTGCATCATGTATTGGGGGCATTGAAGCCTGATCTTTCCATTAGATCCCTTGACATGTATCCCTTCTAAAGGTTTGTTCTCCTATCTTATGAGAACCTCTTAGAATCCATGGCCTCTTATGGTCTATAATCAAAGTCTCGAAGCAGAGTTCTTTGTCTTGTGTCAAGCTCCTTGAAAAATGAATCAATGTTCTCGGAGCAGAGTTCCTTGTCTTATGTCAAGCTCGTTAAAAAATGAAACAAGGTGTCAGAGCAGAGTTCCTTGTCTTGTGTCAAACTCCTTAAAAAATGAAACAAGGTGTCGGAGAAAAATTCCTTTAGTTGTATCAATCTCGTTAAAAAATGAAACAAGGTTTCATGAGCATGGTTATTTTCCTATGTCAAGCTCATTAAAAAATGAAACAAATCCCCTTCCAATTCAAGTTGATTAGACCTCGTAAATTCCCGGCTGAGTCTTTCACTTGATATCGTAAATGAACCTTTACTCCATCGACCTGTTAGTAACCAATAGTTTACTTAGGAGAATGAAATGAAGCTTGGGGGGCATGTAGCTCGAATTGAGTCATTATGTTGGGGGCATGCAAACTAATCTCAAGCATAGTTTTTCTTTGTTTCAATCTTGTGTAAAAATGAAACTATTCTCAAGCATAGTTTGCTTATGTTTCAAGCTTATGTAAAAATGAAACCAAATCCAAGCATAATTTTTTCTCATGTTTCAAGCTTGTGAAAAAATGAAACCATCTTCAATTATCCTCAAGCATAGTTTCCCATGTTTCAAGATTGTGTAAAAATGAAACCATTCCCAATTTACCTCTCGTGATTGTCATTTTTATCAGTCCATTTTTGCTAAATGAACCTTGGTTTTTTCATTCCATCATCACCATCTCTTTGGTTGATCATACGCTTTCACTTGGTTGCTTTACCCTTGCTTTGGGAACATCTGCGATGGGTGGTCTCATTAGCGAGCTCTTGACCTTTACATGTTTTGAGTAGTTCCATCATGGTCGAAACCAGTTTCTATCCTTTTATACCACTTGTTCCTCCAGGTGGAGTCATCTTTAAACTATTTCCAAACTCCAAAAGTATGAAAGGATTGTTGAGCACTTGTCTTTACGAACTCATAAAAGTAAATGAAAAGATGTCTACTCAGTATAAGTTTAACTCTTTTCCGGATTAAGATAGACTAGCTACGAAAAAGGAATACCTTAGTCGAACATGGCTAAGAGGTTCTCTTGAGTATTGTTTTCTACCTTTTCAGACTTAAGAGACTATATAGAAAAAGGGACATATTGAGTTTTCTTTTTCACCTCTTTTTCAAACTCTCTGAACATGAAAAAGATGTCGAGTTACCCCTCCATTGGACTCGTAAAACTAAAAATACAAAGGACTTGTCACCATGATGATACCAAGCTACTCCTTCCTAGGGCTCATTATAAATACTAGGATGGATTCATCTGAAGGATGAACTTATACAACAATCATATGGTATCCTCTTCAAGCTTGAGATTAAAAATAAAGAGGTACTCGCTAGAAATAGTGGGGGGAAATGGAAAGAAACATATATCCTGTATTTTGTATGAAAGGCAGTATGTTGCTCTTGAACATGACGCTTATCTATATCTCGTGTTGGGTTTGGGGCATCCTCACTTTATCACTTGGATTATCGGGTTCGGTAAATCCATTTGCCTCTCATTTGATTATATATTATCACCATGACCTTTGATCCTATTTTGAGTCAAATTTTGCCAAATTCCATAGTCATGTCGCCAATATGTTCAAGAGAAGTCTCACCTGCAAGTTCAAACCACTTATACCTCATTTGACTTTCTCTGCATCAATCCTGGATCACTCTTGCCAACTTTGTAAAATCCTATGTTTCATGTCGATGATGTGGGAAACATTATGACCCTTATTCGACGGATCACTTCTTGTTGACTTAAACTCATTATTAAGGAATATGACCTAGAAACTCCCTTTCAGTACCTTGGATCTTTCATGCCTCAATGGCATGTCCTTCGCATTCGATGATAGGTTCACATCACTAGCCTTCAATTAAATGATTCTGCAAGTGTTCGACTTCAGCTTCATTGTTCACACTTGCGGATTGTGTTATTGTACCTTGAGAGCCATCATCGTCATTGGTGGTTTATCTCATGCCTATTTATGCTTTATATCATTGTTCGGTAATCAAGTGGTTTCTATCATGTTCGACTAAAACCCATTTATTCGCATGGTGAGATTCGTACATTGGTTGGATCGAGATAGAGATGAAGACCTTGGGTTTCGTTTGATAAATCTAGGTTACGTGGAGTTATTAAGTATTCATGATTGTAAACATGATCCTTTTTATTCGGATGGTTGTGTCCATGTTGTGGATCCATGTATTGTTAGATGCCTACTCTTTAAGCATGCTTACATCAGAGTTGTCAGATATATTTTATTATGTTTGATTTGTAGGTCTCCTGACAGTGGTTCTCTAAGTCCTTGTATTTTCTTGTAAATCACTTCAGCCATCACGTCCTATTCTGACTTCATGCTTTAGGGGGCATCTATTATACAATATTTTGTCACACTCCCAGTCTCATATCCTAAAGTGTCAAACTTTGTGTCGTCAATTCCATAAGTGTCGCAAAGTGATGAAAGTTGTGGCAAACAATATATCCACCATGAAACATGTTCAGAACATCCCTGAAGAAAAGGAAGAAAACTTGCCTTGAAAGAATTTTGAAGAGCTTGTCAAAAACCTTGTTTTGCAAGCCCAACGCACTTCATATAATTGATGTCTTGCGCTAGTAAGCTCTGTCATTACACATGTATAACACTTCCAACGTGACTTTTATCGGGCAAGTTCGCACTAGTCCTCTTTAGGTAGTTTTTCCCAAAAATGGAGGAGAAGATTCTCTTACTAGAAGGCTCATAAATGACGATGTGGTTTTAGGTGAATGAATATTGGAACGAGACCTCCCATTCCTATTCCTAGATCCTAATTTCATGGATCACTCCATTGAGATGTGGAACTCCTCCCTATTTTCATGGATCCTCATCTCCCTCTCCTTCCCTATAAATGAATTACCCACCATCCACTAATGGTTGGTTGACATCCTAGTGCTAAATTGTGCCCAAATGTTTCCCATTTGCAAAGAAGAAAAGGTGTTGGGAGGCTAAGGCTTGGACTTGGAATCTCACTTGATGGAAGCTTCCAACATCAAGGCTTCATTGGTTGTAATTGTTAAACACACACATGGTAGAGACAAAATATAAAGATAAACATCAGATTAGATTTCTTATTCACAATAATACATATTTATAATACATAAGAGTGACCTTGGTTTCATATTCCAAGTGGTCCCTTGGACTCCTTTTGACAGTTCAGATTCCACACCAACCCTTAGAGGATTAGGTGTCCAACATTCCCCCCCTTAATCCGAAGGGTTATGTATGAGTTCAAGAAGAGGGCTATAATAAAAACGTGAAAAAATGCATGGCAACACTATGATGAATGTGCTCTCTGAAATGTTGGTACAAAGGGAGGTAGTTTAAGGATGAACACCAACACTGTAACTCTTAGTGCAGTTCCTAGAACTCTTCCAAGTCTGGCATGAATCTCAGGTCTTCTATTAGAGGAAGTGCTCCTAATGTTTTGAAGAGGGAAACCTTCAACCATGAAAGGGAGGTCTCACCCTGCATTAAAGGGAGAACCTCAACTTGAAAAGAGAGGTCTCAACCTGTGATGATTTAAGGATGACCAACAATTTTGGAATGCTTGATGCAATTCTTGGAACTCTTCCAAAACTGGCAATAAGCTGAAGTCTTTTGCTAGAGGAAGTGTCCCCAATTCTTTGAAGAGGTATCACCAATTGAAGGCATGCTCATGGGCATATTTGTCTCTGGATACAACTCTGAATCTGGTATGACAAGTTGTGGCTTAGGCTCGCTTGATGTGGCTTTGAAGCTTGTAGATGACCATCACTTCCCCCCTGTCAGATACAAGGTGAGAAGATGAAGAGATATCAACTGCAAGACTTTTCGATATTCGAGAACAAATCCTGTTGTATGAGTGAAATATCTTCTTGGTTGTTGAAGCCCATTTCTAAGAAGTGATCCATCCAAGATGAATCTTTGTTCTTGCAGGAGGTTTGATTTTGAAGCATCTATTTGAAGAATGACTAGTTTTATGACAGTGCTCACACAGATGAAGATCAAAACAATGATCTTTCATATGGCCAACTCGGTCACAGTGTTGGCATTTCATAATTTGTTGTTGTTGCTGTGGAAGAGGAGTAGAACCTAGAATAGCTGAAGGTGAACTTTCATGAAGGAATCCAACACTCTGAAACTGATGGGCTTTGAGTAATCTGGTATATGAAAGGACACGTCCTTGTTATATCCAAGACCAGTTTTGTGCTTGTTGTGGACAAGCTTTTCCCAAGGTCTGATGATGGGCTTGGGAAGTGCAAATTAAAATTATGCATTTGCATGTAACAATGTTGCTTTATTGGGCACTGGATCTGAATCAACTGTACCATTATTGTCTTGTTGTTTATGGGAGTCTGTTTCAATCTTCAGAACATAAACAGGTTCAGAATGATGACTCCATTGTTGTAATTATTCCTATTGTAGTTGAGATTCAAGCTGCAAAAAATCAATCTGTTCTTGTGCATATTGTAGACAAGTCTGAATTTTTGATAGAAAGCCTTTGCTAATTTGGAATGTGTCATCAGAAATAGATTGTATCAGAGTTTTCAAGAACTCTAATACTTCACCAATTTGAGTCATTTTTCCAATGTCAAACTTAAACTTTAAAAGGCTGATGCCAAGAATCCAATACCAATAAAACAAATAATATGTAAACTATCAAGCTTCCAAAAGATGCATGGATCTAAAAGAACGTTTGTTCTTCCCCACGACCCCTACCAATGATCTTTGACAACAAGATCATCAACATGGAACCATCATAATACACAAGATGAAATTTGATTTTCTAGATGTAATGTCTCCAGTTGTGTCTCTATATTAGTATTGAAACCTATTTGTTTCTTGCGAGGCATTCTTGTCCAAAAGAACCATATCTTTCAGAGTTAGTTGCGGATGGTTGATCGTCATTCGGAGCTCCAAATGTTGGATAGGTGAACAAACAGGCCCCCTGTGTCCTGATGTTGATGCTAATGTCAGCGTTGTATCGCAATATCTCGATTCTATGTTACAAGGCTTCGAGGCTACAACGCCTTCAACATACAAACTCTGACGCTTCGGTGGATGATGAGCATTTAAATTCGAACATTCTAGTCAACATGACCATGCAACACCATGGGACTTGGCATCATGGTTACACTGTGTGGAGGCACAATGATTACACTCCACCATAGTTAGACTGCACCACAGTTATGCTAGAGGCACCATAGTTTATCAATCCACCAAACAAAATACCATTCAAAAGTTTCTTGCAACACATGATTGAATACAATCAAAGTCAACGCTTACACCATTCGTAGGCCATAACCATCTATACGCAACATTGTTCACATTATTCGTGGATTGTTCAACACTTTAATCAAATAAATATTCTAGGGATATTTCAATTGATTTACACAGTGCTCAACATAGAGGGACCAATGTATTTCAACGCCTTCACAAAATCTTAATCAATACACAATTTGTAGAATAAGGAGACGTCGATGGATAAAGGACAAAGGATTTAGTGAACAGAGAAAAAAGAAAGGGTTTTGATGGAAAAGAGTAGAGCTTGTACCATGGTTTTCTCACTCAACTCGATTCAACATTTTAGCCATCATTACAAAACTCATGCAACATTTAGAGAAATTGAGAGAAACGACAGATTCTAGAGCTTCCACAACTGGCAAAAGGGATTTACAGGAGCACAAGGAAGCTAGAAATATTCACGTCAGGTTCACCACAACATATACCATACGCAACGAAATACCATTCAACTCATAGCAACAAGTTTAGAGATACAAATAGATGAATATAGTACAATTGTACACCTTCAACTTGAGGAAAAAGTAGATAGGACATCCTCTCGATCAATTAGTTCTTTACATGTCATACACTTTTAGGTCCTTCTAATAGCCTTGTACTCTCATAGGAAGACAAGATCTTGTTTGTCATGGAAAAGAGAGGAATAATAAGTTGGATCATAAATAGAACCTCCTAATACATTATCCTCAAAGGAAGTTTGTTTAGCATGAGTAGGATTTGGTGGATTTGAAAAACCAGGCCTGTTCTCAAAGTTGGCAAGTTGATAAACAGAAGAAATATCTAAAGATACTCCTAACCTTTATATATGGAACCATACGAATGAGGATATCAATCGAACGAAAAACCCAATAGCTTGCATCCAAAATACAACCTTTAGTGAAAATGTTGAAAACTTTCCAAATTGAAGGGGCTCGATGTTCCATATCTCACTAGAGAAAAGAATAAACCAAGCAATGTCATGAGAAATTACAGAGGCCAACAGTACTGCATAACTCCGACAATGTGCCACTGGTGGCTTCGAGGCAACTGCTGCAGATATTTGTGCAGGAGTTAGGGCAGTTAGAAGCAGAACAACTCCTTGACATTTCGTAGTTGACGAGGATGAAAGGATTCCTCTTAGAATGCGGGCTTCTCTTTCCAGGGATTAAGAGGAAATGTTAAGACATTTGGCTCTTCTTCGCGGGCATGTTAGATCTGAATGGTCATCGCAATTAGAACCGAGGAGGAGGACAACTTCATCCTCTACCGCTTAATCTTCACAGCTTTCTACAACATTCCCACCAAGTTGAGTTCTTCATGGCAAGTAACGTTCAAGCAACATTCATTTTGACCATATAATGCTCAGTCATTTGCAGGCGCGGGTGTGGATGCCAATTGAGTGGCCCGAATCATGTCATTAATCATAATCCAAATGAAACCAGAGTCTGTGGCACAAAATGGAAGAGGAGTTATAATGTAGAAATATGGCAGAAAATGCTAGTTTAATGCTTGGAAAAGATTTGATAGTCTCAGGACAGAACACTGATACAGAAAATGCTAGTAGAAAATAGCATATACTAATAGCGCTCATAAATGATATGAGCCGTTTCAAAATTTCTTTTAAGAACTATATGTAGTTGCAACATAAAAATCAGCAAAGAATTGCATGCATTGTTAATAGGGATGGCAAATAATAGGTGGCAGGACAGGTTGAAGCATTAGATTTGCCATGCATAGGGAGATTTGAGATGCTAACATGCTAGAACGGTTGAAAGACTCAGACAATGAGGGCCTGCAGCTTTGACACTGTGTTAAACACACACATGGTAGAGACAAAATATTAAAGATAAACATCATATTACATTTCTTATTCACAATAATACATATTTATAATACATAGGAGTGACCCTTGGTTTCATATTCCAAGTGGTCCCTTGGACTCCTTTTGGCTATTCAACTTCCACACCAACCCTTAGAGGATTACGTGTCCAACAATAATGCTCCATTTTTCATCCATTAATAATACAATATATGTTTTCTTCCCATAAATGTGTCAATTATTGTCCATTTATTGTAATGCTCCTTGATATGTTACATAATTTGTATTGAAAAATGTTATGCTTTGCATAGTTTTGTTGTATCCACTTGATCTTTCTTACAGGCACTCATCTACACCAGCGAAAAGGAGATTGTAATCTTGGAAGCTAAAGATTCAAGGTCGACAACAACGGTATTAGCATCAAGGATAGGTAGAAGATCTATCCTTCTTTGCATTTTCTAGTGTGAATTAGGAAAGATTGCATGTAATTTTCTTTTGTAGTTGCTACATCCTCCCAAAGGACTAGAGGGATCATTTCTGTCTGCAGAAAAGATTGCCTGCACAACAGTATTTAATCCCATCTGTAGGTTGGATTGCAAAGTTGTTCCAAGGATCTTACAATTAAAGTGCCAACAAGATAATATATTTTGGCATAACGATCTGTGGACCTCACAACCAATGGAATTTATGTCAACAATTGCGTCCAGTCCAAATCATATTCGGCATGGACCATATCCGATTTGGACAATGCATCAAAGCATTATGACTTGCCTCTGGGCAGATCAAAAGACATCCAGCCAGTAGGAAATTTGGTTCCAAACACAATTGAGTGTATAGAAAGTGGGTTGCCTCTGGATCCATCTGGATCCCAAATCACGAGTATCAATTAAGAGGCAGCAAGATCTCTATTTTAATATTGTTCTGGGCACAAAGTGATAACAGAATTTGGATACAACCCTATCTCGAGCATCTTCAAATTGTTGGGTAAGATCAAGATTTAAATTTCTAAAGGTCAAACCTTAGTTTCCTGAAGCTGAACCCTATGGTTGGGCGGAATGATCCTTCTTACGGACAAGAAGAATCTCCCTATATTTCGAACAAAACCTAGTAACAAACATCAAAAGAATTGCTATATTTCCTTAGCTTATCACTGAAACATGAAACATGTAGTAGGTGAAGAATCACTTACCTATTTAGCAAAGTGTTTGTTGAAGTCCTTTCAATGATTTCCACAACCAAATTTTTCTCAATGCCTTAGAGGCTTTCCTAATGCTTTCCACAATTTCTCCATGATGCTCCAAAATATATATGCATAGACAAAAACATTCAAAGGGATCAAAGCATCTCGCATATAAAATCAAAGGTAAATGAATCAATAATCAATTATAAACCATGTGTGTGATCAAGGAATCTCACAAATAACATCAAAATAGACACACTTAGGAAAGAACAATTGCTTTGTATTGAATTCAAAGGAGAACTTACAACCTGGTTTCCTTGATGTTACAAGCCTCTTCCCATGATCTCCACCCTTCTCCTTGGATGACAAGCCTTCCAACCTTATTTCAACAGCATAAGTCTACCTTAAGTTGTCCTCCCCAACCCTTTGGTCTATGTTTGATTTAGAGGCCAAGAGGAGGAAGATTGAGATCCTCTTGCTAAGGGATGAGATCCTCAAGAGGTGGGATTAGGGATCCAAAAAGAGATGGAATTAGCTCCACGAAGAGAGGGATCAAGCTTGAGTAAACATCAACTCAAATTTTTTAGTTGGGAAATATTCACCCAACAAAGCTTCTAGAATTTACTTTTTTATTTTTACCTCCGTTTAGTCATGTCCGTAGTCCACAAATGGAAGACATAGCGCACTTTTGTGCTGACTTTAATGGTTAAGTCCATGTATGCGCAGAAACTAGTTAGGGAACTGCACATGTACTCAAAAATAGGCTTTTGGGCCTTGTAATCTAGAGATTTCTTTCTCTTTGGGATTGTTTAACTTCTAGCCTTGCAGGGGAATGCTTTGGACACTTCGATGGATAATGAAACATCCAGATTGACAATCATTTGCCTAATGGTGATAAAAGGATGTGTAGCATATTCGGTGTGGACCATATCCGACTTGGACAGAGCATCAAAACATTATGACTTGCATTTGGGTGGATCAAAGACATTCAACCAGCAGGAAATTTAGTTCCAAACATAATTAAGCGTATAGAAATCAAGGTGCATGTGGATCCATTTGGATCCCAAATCAAGAGTATCAATTAAGAGGCAGCAAGGTATCTATTTTAATATTGTTTTGGGCACAAAGCGATAGCAAAATTTGGACACAACCCTATCTCGAGTATCTTCGAACTATTGGGTAGTATCGAGATTAAATTTTTTGAAGGTCAAACCTTAGTTTCCTAAAGTTGACCCCTATCATGAAGGATCTGAAATAACATAACCATCCTCTAAAATCCACAAAACCCAAGGGATCAGTGAACCTTGGGATAACGACCTTTATAGACGAAATTGTGAGAAAAGCAGAGTCTCAAGCATCAGTAGGATTCCAGGCTATAACTAGAAAAAGTCCTACTATAATCCCTCAAGCAGCAAGCTCACCATCTACAGCTCATGTTGAGATTCAAAGCCAAATTGGAGGATCTAAACAGAATCTTCAAGCTACAGTAAGCTTACATTATGATCCTCTACAAGAGGGAAAATCCTGTAACTTAAGAGAAGGAGAAGGAGAAACCAGTGGAATTGCTAAGGCAGGACCTCAGCTGCCAGAACAAGGGTCTCTTGTGATCCCAGATCTAGGCAGTGCTACAAATCCATCTCGTGTTGTTAATCCCCCGCTTACTTGAAAAGCACCCCTTGAAATCCCTTAAGAGTATTGGCACATCTTTGACCAAATGGAAAATCAACCACATCAAGGTCAAACCTCAACATTGGAATACCCCATAGTCGACCAAGTGGCTAATGCCCCCATAAAGGATATTCCTCTGTAAAGAATCCCAAATTTTCATGGGATGATCACAGAGGATCTTGATGCCTTCCTGTTCGAATTTGGCGTCCTCTGTAGAGGGTATGACTACACCACTGACCCCCAAAAGCTAAAAGTATTCCCTTCTACTCTAAAAGGAGTAGATTTAAGATGGTTCATGGGTCTCGGTCGATGTAATATTAATTCTTGGGATAATATGAAAACTACCTTCATCACTAGATACTAGGACTTTTGCTATACTAGGGAGCTAAAGGATGAAATCTTTAAGATGGCTGCAAAGGACAATGAAACTCTAGAAGAATACGTTGAATGGTTTCATTATAACTTGTCGAGATCTCCACACACCACCCTACCAAAATAAGTCCTAAGAGCCACCTTAATTAAAGGAATGAAAGAGGAATGGTTAGAAACTCTAAATTTAATGGGGAAAGGAGATATTTATCAGGAATATTATGATGAAATTGTTCGCTTGTGTATCAGGTGTTTGCAAGAAATCTCACGCACAGGAGCAACAATCCAAGATCCCATTAGCAGGGGAAGCAAACCACACAAGAGGTGTAACACGAATGGAAATCGGTAACCTCCTAGAAGATTTCAAAACAGACATCCTGGGCACCCTCACAATGCAGCTAGATGTCCTACAGGCTAAACAAAAAAAAGCTTTAACAGAACAAAACTTAGTCATTTTCTGTCCACGCTATCGGAAGAAATACAGCCAACGGGGGTGTCCATTAGACATGGTTCATACATGCGCTATCTGTACCAAGGATCACGCCACTGAACAATGTCCATCACTCCCGGGGTTGAAAGAAGTGTTAAAGGAATCAAAAGAAGATATAAAGCTAGTTTATTTGATGAATCAACGTCAACAGTGGCATGTCAAACCTCTAGGTATGTCACAAGATGCATCCCAGTTCCTTCCTTCTTCACAGTTTAATCAGCAATAGAACCCTGGGGCAGCATAGCAAGGCCAATCACCCTACTCGAATTGGAAACTTCAGCCATTTCCTATGACACCATGGTCAACTCAATCATTTTCAGGTAATGGCTGGCAAAATTCTCCTTTTAATCATATTTGGCAAGGCATTCCCTATTAATCCCAGTGGCCTGCCTCCACTTCTCAAAACCCAAATTGGTCTACAAATTGGCAGCAACCTTTGGGAATATCCAAGGCTCTTATGGGGACAGGTCCTCAACCTCAACGCACATTGTCATCTCCTTATCCATTACAAAAAAATCCTCAGCCTCTTCTGCGCCCTCAATTGCTAGCCCAACCGAATCCAAATCCTAATAATAGATCGGTCCAGCTAGTGCAAATTGTAGAAAACTCATATTATGGGATTGAGCAAAAAGAATGTAATGAACTCAAATTAAGGTTAGGACACATCATTTCCCCTAAGGAAAATAGGGATCAACCATCAATAGTGATCGAAACACCACTTGTACATATACCACTGCTTGTACATATACCACCACTTGTAATTGATACTAAAATGAAACGAGAAGAGGAGACAAATCAATAGAAAAATCCAAAGGAGCTCATAGTCAATTCTCCCCCATTCCTTGAAAGGTTAGCGATACCTACACCGATTATGTGCCCAGATTTTGATCTTGTTGGGGAACTAAAAAATCTTTGTATAAAAATTCCACTCCTCCAAGCCATTCAGGACATTCCCATCTATGCTAAGATAATTAAATAGTTATGTGTAAAGAAGTTTGTGAGCAAAGAAAAAAATTCACCCACCATTCATGTTGTAGGAACCTTATCTAATTTACTCTTGGGAGGGGAAACTATGGTAAAGTATGAAGATCTTGGGAATCCCATAGTGACAGTTTAGATATATGGTCATTCGTTTCCCAATAGACTAGTTGATCTAGGTGCATCCATTAATATTTTAACAACAGAAACCTGTCAAGCACATGGTATTATAGCCTTGGAACCAACCACCACCTTACTAGAACTTGTTGATCCTTCAGTGGTAAGGCCAGAAGGAACTCTACAAGATATCAGGTCTCTGTTGATTCATGCGAATATCCAATAGATTTTCTTGTTATAAACCCGAAGAGTTGATTGGATGGGCACCCTCTGCTACTGGGCCAACCTTGGCTGGCGACAACTGATGCATATATAGGTTGCCGGAAGGGCAGCATGACTATTGCAAAGGGGGATGCTATAAAAATCTTATTTTATATCCCCCTGCCAGACCAAGTCTGCCAATTGTGAAAATATGTAAACAACCACCAACATACCTGGAAGAAAGCATTTTTTCACCACTCACAGTAGCTGAGGCACTTGAATTCAAAGATCAGACTAAAGATGACGTTATCAACAATTTCATCAATCAGCCAGCTGACGTGAGCAACGTAAAGTGTAAAATATTGAAATCAATCCTTGATAACGAAGCATTGGAAGATCCGTTAAAGGATACTAATGATTAACACATCCAGATGACTGTTTTTCATAACAACAAGTTGGTGGAAATTGAACCAGGAAAAATCTTAAAAATTAATGATAGCTTGGATAGTGATTAGCAAAGAAAGCTCATTCAGATCTTGCAAAAATATAAAGGGAATTTTTCCTGGGATTATCCTGATGTGAAGGGTATAGATCCACAGTTGTGCACTCATCACATCTATATCGAGAAGGATGCTCGACCTATCCTGCAGCCTCAGCGGAGATTGAATCCGCACCTTAAGGATATTGTGAGAGAATAATTACAGAAGTTGTTGGATGTGAATTTCATTTATCCTATTTCGAATAGAAAATGGGTTTCTCCATTGGTGGTCATCCCCAAGAAAAATGGGAAATGCCATATCTATGTAGATTCCCAGGAACTGAACAAGGAAACACAAAAAGATCATTTCCCTTTCCCATTTATCGATCAAGTCCTTGATACCCTGGTAGGGAAGCAATTCTTTCCCTGCCTAGACGGCTTCAATGGCTACAATTAGATTCAGATCGCCCCTAAAGACCAAGACAAAAAAACCTTCACCTGTCCCTAGGGTACGTTCACTTATAGAGTATTACCATTCGGCTTATGCAATGCCCCAACAACGTTTCAAAGAGCTATACTTAGCATTTTTTCTGACTTGATAAACGAAGGACTTGAGGTATATATGGATGACTTTACTCCATATGGGGATGACTTTGATCAAGCACTATAAACATTAGAAAAGGTTTTAGAATGATGCATTGCTACTAGGTTATGTTTAAACAATGTCAAGTGTCACCTGATGATGACCAAAGGTGTAATATTGGGACGTTATATTTCTGTAGCAGGGATACAGGTAGACCCAAGAAAAATTCAGGTAATTATTTTACTGCCTACTCCTTGTACTTAGACATAGGTACATAGTTTCTTGGGATATGTAGTCTATTATTGCAGGTTTATTAAAAACTTTTCACAATTTGTTGCACCTTTATATTCTTTAACTAGAAATGTTGATTTCAAATGGTCTGACAAATGTGACATGGCTTTTACAGGTTTAAAGAAGCTAGTCTCGATGCCACCAGTACTATGTGGACCAAACTGGGAGCTGCCTTTTCACATATCCACAGATGCATCAAATGCATCTATAGGCATTGTCCTCAGTCAGGAAGGGGACAAAAAGCCTTATGCTATATATTATATTAGCAAAAATATTACTCCTGCAGAACTTAATTATACAGTAACAAAAAAAGAATTCTTAGTTGTTATTTATGCAATAAACAAATTTAGACATTACATAACTGGCTACCTAGTTTTTCTGTATACCGATCACTCTGCCATTTGGTATCTAGCTAACAAACCTATCACAAATGGTCGAGTGACTCGTTGGTTATTGCTTTTGCAAGAATTTGACATTACTATTAAGTATCGTCGAGGAATGAAAACCTAGTTGTTGATTTTCTGTCTCGAATCCCAAAGGTAAATGATCCACTGGCAGTGGACGACTAATTCCTAGATGAACATTTGTTTTTCGTGGCAGTCAAGATGCCATGGTACGCAGATGTGGAAAAGTATCTGGCAATAAGGAAGTTTCCCAAGCATTTGAAAGTGAGGGAAAGGAAACATATCATTCAGCGCAATGCCTGATTCTCTTAGATTGGTGGATATCTTTTTCACACAGGGTCCGACATGTGTATACACAAATGCATTCGCAAGGATGAGATTTATGACATCCTAAAATATTTGCATGATGAGCCTTGCGAAGGACACTTCGCATATCCAAGGACAGGGCATAAGGTATTACAAATGGGCTATTATTGGTCCACTATTTTTAAATATTCTAAGAAATATGCCTAGGCTTGTGATAGCTACCAAAGGATGGGCCAACCTGGTCAATTTGATGAAATTCCGTTACAACCCTAACTAGTCATAGAACCCTTCGAACAATGGCATTGAACTTTGTTGGCCATTCCATCAACCATCGAATCAAAAAGCCTACATATTTATTGCCATAGATTATGTGACGAAATGGGTGGAAATAGTAGGTTTACCAAGAGCCACAGAGGAAGTTGTGATTAACTTCCTCTTTGGGCTTTTCGCATGGTATGGTTTACCGCGGGAAGTGATAACAGATGGGGGAGGGAAATTCAGAGGACACAAGATTACTACCACTCTTAGAAACCATCACATTACACATAGGATCACTTCCTCATATCACCCGTAGGCGAATGGGCAGGTCAAAAGCACTAATAAGGTCATTGAAGTGATTATAACAAAAACAGTTTTAACACATCGACTAGACTGGGCTACTAGACTGCCAGAGGCCTTGTGGGCCTATCACATGACTTGGGGGAATACTACTGGATACTCTCCATACCAGCTCGTGTTCAACAAAGAACCTATTTTTCCGATCGAATTTGAAATAAAGATTCTAAGAACGACTCACGAAGTGGAGCTGGATTTAACCGAAGCCCAAACCAAGTGACTGCAACAAATCAATGAACTAAATGAAGCTCAATTTCTAGCTTTGCAATAGACTGCAATTATTCAACAACAAAGATCAAAGTGGCATGACAACCTCATCAAGAAGAAGATATTTCAAAAAGGGGATTTTGTACTCCTTTATGACTCCAGATTCCAACACTTTTCGGGCAAGTTGCAAACAAGATGGCTGGACCCTTATGAGATTCAAGAAGTACATAACAATGGCACTCTTACTTTGACTACCATTGATGGGTATGACCATTCTTTTAAGGTGAATGGACATCGAGTCCGTCTCTACCACAAATCACTCACCAAGGAGTCTTTCTGCCAGCAGGTATGTGAGGAGCCCTCCATGCAAATATTAGCTGCAAAGAGTGATGACCCTGTAGCTTTTCTTTCAAAAAATTGAGATTTTTTTTAAAATTGTAAATAATATATATATTCTTATTGATTAGTTGTAATTCAGTTAGGTAACACTATGTAAATATGAGGATTTTTCTTATTTTAAGTGCTTGGTAAGTGTTATTCAATCAATTGAACGATTGTTGTTCAATCAATTGAACATCACTTATGTTTATGTGTGCATCGTTGTTCAGTCAATTGAATAATTGTTGTTCAATCTATTGAACAACACTTTTTTTTGTGTGGAAATCGTTGTTCAATTGATTGAACAACATTTTTACATTTTTGATTTTGTTGTTCAAACGATTGAATGAGTGTTGTTCAATTGATTGAACAACACTTCTGCATTCTTGTTGACATTTTCTATTCAAACGATTGAATGATTGTTGTTCAATCGATTGAACAATGCTTTTTGTGTTTTTAAATTTTTGTTGTTCAAATGATTGAATGATTGTTGTTCAATCAATTGGAAAACACTTTTTATGTTTTTAAATTTTTGTTGTTCAAACGATTGAATGATTTCTATTCAATCGATTGAACAACACTTTTTGCATTTTCATTTTTACATTTTCGTTGTCCAAACAATTGACCAATTGATGTTCAATCGATTGAACAACACTTTTTGTGTTTTTATTTGTTGACACCTAATCCTCATGATTGGGTGAATATAATGTAAATAGATAAATAAGTAATATGAACAATCATCGGGAGATGAATTGAATAGTCTCTCCCTAATGTATTTAATGAAGACCTACCTAAAGGAATAACCACGAATCAATTTTTGGTTGAGGAGTTACTACCTGGTCTGACATGGTATCATAGCCAGCTCCATTTTTTTAGCTTCCACCCTTTGTAACTCCCTATTCTACTCCTTTGATCTCCATTCAAAAGCGTTGTCCATACGTTGCCCATACACGTTGCATACTGAACATTGTTGCCATGCAGTGGCCTGAACGTTGCTCCACGTAGTGGCCTGAACGCTGCTACCACGTTCCTCTGCTACAACACCGGAAGTGTTCCTTTTCATCTTGTTTCCGGTGCGTTCCATACGTTGCTCACTCCCTATGCACTGCTTCCCATATCTCTACTCCCTTACACACTGTTGCCCTCCATATCCCCTCGGCATCATGCCTTACTCTCATATGCCTAGATGCAAAGAACTTCCATAGGAATGCCCCGATAACAAATCTTTAGATGAATTCCGTGTGATATGACTAGGGATGCCCTGGAGTTTCAACACCACATAGAATTATGGTAGCTAACAAATAATCAAGAGATGTTCCCGCTTACCTGTGTGAAACGAAATAAATATGGAAGCCTGATAGATTCAACCTGTAGAATTCCAACTTTATGACTGACACACTCTGCGTTTATCTAAGGCTTGGAAAGCATATACTGTGTAAAACTTATCTACCATTCACACTGGCAAAATTGGAAATTGGTTGCACTGGGATGATGAATGTGTTGAGTACAGATATTTCCAGTTTAAAATCATTAATGAACAGAGTAATCGCCATGCTATAAGGCAGAAATTTGTCATTGTGAAGAAAAGCTTCTATCCAATTGATTTTTCACATCCCTCTCGGCGTCACTGATTTAGTCATTTGAGAAGTGGAGGTGCGGTCAACAGTGTTGAGGTTGTGTATAGAGTTGCCAATAAAAGAATTGGCAGAGTTGCAGCAAGGAACCCATGTGGGTTCCCATATCCAAGTCACCGAGGGAGAAAGTATTCCATTGGACAACGATTGATTCTACTTGGATTGTCAAAGATATCGAAGAGTGAAATTGCGGTATCCAACATAAAATTATGAAGAATTGTGAGGTTTGATAATTCCAAATGTTTCAACAACTAGTGTTACAAAACTTGTTGAATGTGGTCTACCATTGTCTTGTCCTTGGACTAAATATTACTACATTTTTGGCTTTTGAAAAAAAAAATTACCACCAAAAGTACAATTTTACTGTATATTGACAGAAGTAAATTTTTTTACAGAATGCATTCAATCATATCCATGATGGGAATAGTTCTCACCAACAAGGAGAACTATCCTGAATGGTCCCGGATTATTAAACACACCCTCATTTTCAATGAGTTGTGGAAAGGAGTGTGTGTCGGAGACGGAGACAATGAACCGGTACAACCTACCTCAAACAAAGAGCTCATCATTTGGGAAAACAAGAACAGCAAAGCTTATGCATTAATCGCAACATCTATAAATGAAGAGGTGAGTCACCATATTTCATCATATTCAACTACCTTTGAAGCCTTACAAAAGCTGAAAGAACTCTATGACTCACATTCTACACTTGAAGTTGTTCAACTCATGATTAAACTCTTCACTCTTGAACTGCAAAATAATGATCCTCTTGCTCTTGCATTTGAAGTAAAGTCTATAATGCATGATATCAAATCCACAAAGGTTGAATTGGATATTCCTCTTATCACTTCTCTCAAGGCACTTTATCCTACTTACTCCAATTATCTTGAGTCATTGCAAGCAAATGGTAATCTCAAAGATATCACCTTTGGCTCTCTTGTGAAAAAGTTTGCTGGAAGAGAGAAAGCTTTTGGAAAGAAGACAGCCCCTGAATCTTTTGAAGAGGCTGCGTGCCTTGCTCATAAGGAAAAGCATCCTGCTCAAGATTCTTCAAGAGGAAGAGGTGGTCGAAGAGGAAGAGGAAGATATTTCAAAGGCAGGGGGGGTAGACACTCTCAAGGAGAAAACACAAATTTGCACTGCATTCGCTGCAAAAGAAATGGATCACATGATGCCTCTACATGCAAGCTACCATGGGACAAAATTAAGCAGAAAACAAACCAACAGAAAGGTAAAACTGATGATACAAACAAAGGTAAAGCACCTAAATCCGCTCACTATGTTGTGGCACAATGTAACATTGGAGTAAATGAAAATTTGTTTAATACTTCACTTGCTTCTTGGAAAAATGATTAGTTTCTTGATTTAGGAGCAACCTGCCACATGACTCATAGAAAAGATTTTTTTGAAGATTTCACTGACAATGTTGATGGAGCAGTATACTTTTCAAACCAATCAAAAATCAAGCCATCAGGGCTTGGCACAATTAGGCTTAAACTGCCTAGTCTTCCAGACTTTCTTCTGGATCATGTTCTATATCCCGCATAACTCAAGAGAAACTTGTTGTCCTTGGTCCACATCCGCCAGCAAGGTCACTCCATTCAAATGTTTGATGGCAAGCTTGAGGTAAGAAAAGCATCTGACCACTCACTTGTCATGAGGGGAATAGAAGAAGAAAGGTTTATCAAGATGCAAGGAACCTCTGTTCGTGCACAACATTTCTCATACAATTCTCATCATAAAGAAGGTACACTTCTATCAAGTTTATTATGGCATGCTATATTTGGACATTTGAACTATGACAGTCTCCGCTTGTTGAAGAAAAATGGTGTTGCTGGTTTTCCTACAATTCCTAGGAAACTTAAGCAATGTGATGCTTGCATCCTAGGAAAGCATAGCAAACAGCGTTTTCATGATTCACATTCAAGAGCACATAGAAGACTTGAACTCATTCATTCAGATTTATGTGGTCCAATGCCTGTTCCTTCTGCAAATGGAAATAAATATATGATGACATTTATTGATGACTACACCAGAATGTGTTGGGTTTATTTATTGAAGAACAAATCTGATGCTTTTCAAACATTCAAGAATTTTCATAAATGGATTGAAAATGATGCACAATCTCATATAGGGTCTATTCGCACTGATAATGGAAAATAATACACATCAAATGAATTTGAAAACTATCTTCGCCAACATGGGATCAAACATCAAACAAATGTGCCTTATAATCCCCAACATAATGGTGTAGATGAAAGAATGAATAGGACAATCTTAAATATGGTACAATCCATGCTCCTCTTCAAAAATGTAAAGATAATGTTTTGGGTTGATGTTGTGCCTTATAATCTCCAACAGAATGGTTTAGCTGAAAGAATGAATAGGACAATCTTAAATATGGTACGATCCATGCTCTTCTTCAAAAATGTAAAGATAATGTTTTGGGCTAATGCTGTTCTATGTGCTGCATATATAAAGAATAGATGTCCATCTAATGCTATTAGAAACAAGACTCCTTATGAAATGTTGTATGGACATGTTCCTTCGATAAAGCATCTCAGGGTCTTTGATTCCACCTGTTATGCCTTGATACCAAAGGTACATAGAAACAAACTTGGTGCTAGAAGTCGTAAGTGTATCTTCCTGGGGTATTCAAACACCTCCAAAGCATACCATCTTTATGATTAAGTAAATAAAAAGTTTGTTGTATCTAGAGATGTATTTTTTCTTGAATCATCCAAAGCTGACAATGTCGTTGAGTGGCAACTTGATCGCTTGGATAGATTCGCAAAAGCAAAATCATTTCAAGAATTTGATAATCAGATTCCACATCTTGAAGGGGGGATTCCTATACTAGATCAGCATGTGGAATCTTCTTTTGAAGAACACTCTCCCCCGCATGAAAATCCAACAACAAATGATTGTGATTGATAGAATTGGGAGACTCAATCTTGATTCAGTCCCAACTCAGTCAACGAAGCAGCCTGGACCATCTGAGAAAGGTCCCCCAAAGTGGCTGGCAAAGACACTTGAAAGTGTTCATCCTAATGAGGTTGGAAAGATAGGAACTAGAAATTCAAACCAGCAAAATGGAGGTGATGTGGATGACTCTAATTCACCTGTTGATATGGATGTTTCTTATGATTGTGAATTGACTTGTCTACAGGATTTTGAACCAACTTCCTTCAAAGAAGCTACTTCTCATGATGAATGGAAAGAGCAATGC
>APFE030013518.1:25929-68670 GCA_000404065.3 Pinus taeda | reverse complement strand
TTGGGTGAATATAATGTAAATAGATAAATAAGTAATATGAACAGTCATCGGGAGATGAACTGAACAGTCTCTCCCTCATGTATTTAATGAAGACCTACTTGAAGGAATAAGCATGAATCAATTTTTGGTTGAGGAGTTACTCCCTGGTCTGACACTATTTTTTTGTTGTTGTTGTTGTCCAAACGATTGAATGATTGTTTTTTAATCGATTGAACATCACTTTTGCATTTTTCCTTTACTGATATTTTTTGTTCAAACGATGGAACAATTGTTGTTCAATTGATTGAACAACACTTTTACGCTTGACTTTTTTTGTTATTCAAACGATTGAATGATTGTTGTTCAATCGATTGAACAACACTTTTGAGCCTTTATTTTTAATTCTTGTTGTTCATACGATTGAACAATTGTTGTTCAATCGATTGAACAACACTTTTGCATTTTTTTTTCTTATTTATATTTGTCGTTCAAATGATTGAATGATTGTTGTTCAATCATTTGAACAACAATCTTTTGTGTTTTCCTTTCGATTTTGTTGTTCAATCGATTGGATTGTTGTTCAATCCATTGAACATTAGTTTTGTTTTGTTTTCGATTTTGTTGTTCAATCTATTGAACAATTGCGGTTCAATCAATTGAACAACAGTTTTGTTTTCTTTTCAATTTTGTGGTTCAAATGATTGAACGATTGTCGTTCAATCAATTGAACAACATTTTTGTGTTTTTTTAGGATGGATTGTGATTTCTTTTATTGATTCATTGCCGATCATGGTGCCATCTTATTTTTATTTCATTTTTTGAATAAACACCATCAGAGTGGATTTGTGCCTAACATAAAGAAAAACAATAATATCAACACTATTATGATTTATGAAGCCTCTTGATGGTTATCTTTATCCAAAAGTTGCTATGGTGCATCTCTATAATGACTAGCTAGGAATAACTTTTTGGACACATCATAAAATGATTCATTATTTCAAACCATGTTGGCTTATTTACCACACTTTCAAATGGACAAAATCCCTTCGAAATAATGAGATGGGGGTAAAAGTATATCGTTCCTTGGCATTTTTTTACTTCTTACACCATCCCTGGCTCTTAACGAGCAAATCAACCTCCCTCTTTTTCTAAAAACATCAAAAGATGAGAAAAATGAAAATAAAGAAATATGAAAATGCAATGAACATTGTCTTAAAGAGGATAGGGGGTCTCATCATGAGCCAGCCTACCATGATCATAAAGATGTAAAAAGTGACATTCCATTTTTGGCTACCAAACTAAGGTAATGACCTTCTTGATGATTACAAACTGTCATAAGGATAGGGGGTCTCATTACGAGCCAGCTTGATCATTTTGTTACATCTTGGTGAATGGCACTATGATCATCTAGTCACCATGGTAGCATAGTGGTCTCTTTATGGCAGAAAAAGAAGAATCAGCTACATACTAAAAGGAGGAATATGGCTCATTTGTGGGGTTAAAAAGAAACCCTGTCAAGGCTATGAACGCCTGCTAGTAGAAGTGGCTCTGCTTATGGTATTGGAGTATTATCTTACACTGCCAAATACTCTCTATTTTATTGCCACCTATGGATTCATTTCTAAGAATATTTCCCATTTGAATAGCATTCTTACAAGCCAATATGCATGGTAACTTATGTCATATATTCATTATATTATATATTTGTCCAATCAATTCATGTCTGTCATTATTGCTTACCGCCAATTATGCATCTATTACTAATACCACTTGCGGTGAGCATATTTTCACATAATAATGTATATATCTATTTTTATCTTGTTTTCGGCCATTTTTACCTTTTATACATGTCTTGCTTTAATTTCTTTGTCATAAATTGCACCGCTTTTCTGGATTAGTTGTCTGCATTTATGAATCCTCAATTCATGTGCTTGCTTTTCACATGCTTGGTGGACATGGACGTCCTTTTTCCCATTGGAGGGGGGTAGTTTGTGTGTGAACAATGTGTGAGATAGTTATGGATAATTGAATGCTAATTATTAAATTGATTTTCGGGTAAAGGTTGCATGATGATTGGACATGTGTAATAATTAGCAAAGTATTTCCGATTGGAGAAATGACAATGACTATTATGGATGGTATGTGGATTAATTATGGGCCTGCATCAAAAATGGTTTATGAGACAAATGACTTGACTGTATATGTTGTTAATTCTCAAATCAATATCATTTTTTCTGTTAATTGTTTTAACGATCTTTGCTATTGTTATAATTTGCGAAAGAGCAGGAGAAGTCCATGCAGGAAAACCAGTCACAGGAACATAGCAACCATGGGAGGTAGAGCTATCCAAAATGAGCCCACAGTACTCATGGTATTGGACTGGGCTCGTGCAATTCTCAAGCACGCAAGATGGCTGCAATATCTGAATAAATTGCATGGGTTTCATGAAGAAATGACAGTCGAATTCTTGCAGAATTTGCATAATGGCAGCACCACAGTAAGAGGTAGGGATATAACAGTCTCTAAAGTGGTCATAGCCGAAGTCACTCGACTTTCGGCTGAGGGAACAAAGTGGACAAAAAAGCACGTCCTTCTACACAATGCGGTTGTAGTGTTCCAGGACCCGGATGAGAAATTAGCACGAACAGGGAAAGGGATTCAACCTTCAGTGTCAAGACAACCTTGGCAGGATTTGACAGTCATTGTGCAACGGTACATCACATGCGATGGTCACCAGGATGTGGTAAATCCCCATCAACTCAAATTGTTAGCCATCCTAAAATATAAAGTTTCAGTTAATTTGTCATTTTATTTGAATTCTCTATTGCATGATGTCGCTCGACAAGTTAAGAAAGCTAAGGATCCATGCACCATCATCAGTCATCATGGACTGATTAAATTGCTTATCATACATGGACTAGCCCAACAACACTTAACCTGGGACAATATTGTAAATCCTACTCTAGCCCCACCTCTAGAAAACCCAGTAACAGAACAACAAGGGCCTAGAACCCCAGTCCAAGAAGGACTTTGAAGAGGAAAAATTCCTCTGTGCCTTTGAACCTGGCAAAACACAAATGCTCTACGTGCGTGAAGTGCCAGCAGCATACCCCAACTCAAACAAATGAGGTCGACCCATCATTCAACTCTAAGTCCACTGAATACCCCTTTGCAAGACTATGAAGAAGAGGTGGCCAGGGTATTGGAAAACATGGGGATGTTTGGCGAGGGAAGAGAACAATCTGAGAATGTCGAAGGACAGAATTGTACCCCCAACCAGTCTGCCTCTGTTGATGGCCCTAGTTGTGATCAAACCCTGCCATTTACTGATTTCTTGGAAGAACAAAGGGAACTAGTCCCTTTTATGGAAAAACCCCTTGAAGTTGAGATGCATGAAGAGGAAGCTATTAGAGAAGAAAATTAGATAGTAGATATCGATCTAGTGGACCCCCCAGATGAAGAAAATCATGCAGATGAGACCATGGGAGATGAAAATAAACCAGGTAATACTACTTTTCTAAGTCCCCTAAGGAAGAGGCCTACCTAGAAGAAAACCCGAAGAATGATAAATGCTCAAGAGACATCATTGTATTGGGCTCTCCTAAGAGAAGAATTCATGATGAAAAAGAATTATAAGGTGAATCTCCATCGGTAGGTACAGTTCCATTTGAAACCCTCCTTGATGCTAACACAATGCCACCTGAGCATGAGCCTAAGGAAAATGCAGCTGCACCATCGCTAGTTGGAAGTCCCAGAATAAAGAAGTCCTACAAGGATAGGCTTAGAAAATGCTAAAAATATATAGAAAACAGAAGTGAATAATTGGGCAACTAAGATAGTGGTTAAAAGAGGTCATCAGAGCCAGAAAATTGAAAGTGGTAAAAGAAACCATAGGGACACAGAGAAAACATTGTTATGGAGGGGATGTTGAAACCCAAACTGAGGTTCTTTTGGTCTGTTCAAAGGAAACTCAGATAGAGCCATGTCTTGTAGAGGACACTAAAATGCAGACTGAAGACCCATATGTTTGTACATAGGAGACCCAAACAAAGTACCCTACTATGAACATTGTTGTTCAGATAGATGTTTAAGAAAGCATCCCAATTGATGATTTCATAACTCAAAAAGAAACCGAGGTTGTTGTCCAAACTGAGCCTATAGAGACACAAGATAATGATTCCCAAACAGAGGAGGCACCTACTTATATTCCCTTAGTAAGGGAGGCATTTATTAGTAGACTGCAGAATGAACTATTGAAGGTTCAACAGGAATTAGCCCAGCACAAGGAAGGGGTAGTGCCCCTACGTATACATCAAGAATTAAAGAAAAAGTTTGAGGCACTCATAGCGACTAAGGATGAGACCTTCACTCAATACAAGGCTGAACAAAAAAATGTTGAGAGTGCACAGGAAAAATTAAAGAAGGCTAAAGAGCAGTTGGAAAATGTCTACTCTCTTTATTCATACACCCTGTCATGCAGAGCCCCGGCTACAAATTATGCCCTATTCCTCCTAGAAAGATACCTCCTGCTGAAATTCAAAGCTGTTAAGGCTGGTAAGTTTGTGGAAATCAAAACTACCACGGACTTTTTCAAGTGCTTCAGAGAACAAAACGAGAAGGTACAACACCTCCTATGTGAACTTTATATGCACATTTATTTATGGAAGATGACAAAGACAGCAACCCTGGCCCCTTTATAGGGGATGTACAATTCCAGGTATTTCTCTCTTTTTCTACTAATCAACTCAAGTGGGCCAAGGCTCACAATACTTTTAGAAAGAATGACTAAGGAATCAACCTATGGGTTAGAGGGGAACCTACCAAACCCCTGCATCTCTCAGTCAGACACAAGAAATTCATGAAGCGAGATTGTGTTGTGGGCCAATTGGGGCCATTTCACACATATATTATACAAGCTGGAAATGAGTACTTCCAAGAGATTAAGGAGGAAGCCTTGTCTACAACTAGACAAATGTGGGAAGTCTCTAGAATTACTGTTAGAAACCAAGAACCATTTGGATATTGGAACTTTAAAGTTGCCTCCTATCGTTTCCATAAGTACAGTAACATGGTCTTAACCATGGGGCCTGAATGGATAGGATGTCGGTATAGAACTCCAATCATATGGTAACCTCCAAATAAGTATCATTGTGACTACAGCTTGAGGGATCAAGACATTAACTAGGATTTTGCTATACTTAAGAAGAAAAGTGGCTTCAAAAATTATAAGGAGGAGGTATATCCTACCTATTCCCTAACTCAGCTACACCTCAACTATTTAATTGCATGAGGTCATGCAACAAGGTAAGCTGGGGAGTATGTTGGGTCAACAAAAAGGTATTTGTTCTCCTTGGTAATCGCTTTATTTAGCACTCATCCTCACATGATTATCTCTGTTTATGAATAAAAGTAGAGGAAATAATAGTTAAAGTTGAGTAAAAGTAATCAATAACAAATTAGACGAATCTAAGCTGGGAAAACTAATTTTTACTATCTTTTTGTGCATAAGTCATGAATTGAGCGATGGTTGAGCAATCGATAGAACGACAACATCTCACAATGGAAAGAGACAGTGTCAGAGGCAAGGCAAGACAACGGAAGACCGGGAAAACTAATGACTATTTTATGACAGAATCATATAAAGTATAGCAAAATCCTCAAGATCCCCTAATCTTGAGGATTCACTTTTATCTATTTACTTTCTAAATGTAATATATAAGGCTGAAAGGCAAAATTGCATAGAGTTCAGAATTTTACAGTTTGTAATTATTCTTTTTGACACATAATACTATTATTTTGGATGATGTAACTTGGTTACTTATATTAATGAAGAAAGGTTGCATTTAATTCATACTTATATTCTGAGTATCTCTTAGTGAAGACTTCTAGCGACTTTGGGCCTAGTCAAGAGAATATCTACTGCTTCACCTGTGTCATAATATTTTCTATTTCATTCTTGATTGCTTGTTAATGTTAAGTTAATATTACTTTTGATTATTGTAAGGATTGTCGATTCAGTTTACATTTGTTGTTCATTTGAGATTTAGATTGATCCATCTGTTATATGCGAGTAATACTTTTGATTGAATTGGTTATGATAGTTCTAGCTCAGATTGTTGTTCCTTTCAAATAATGTGATCATAGATTTCAGAAATAGAATTAATCGCTTTATGCTTCTACAGTCATTTACTATTCAGATACATTTGTTATTCTTTTATCATTTGTTGTTCAATTTAGAATTGTTGTTCAATTCGGAATTGTTGTTCAATTTAGATTTGTTGTTCAATTCAAAATTGTCGTTCAATTCAAAATTGTTTTTTCAATTCGGAATGGTTGTTCAATTTAGATTTGTTGTTCAATTCAAAATTGATGCTTAATTAGGATTTGTTAATTAAATAGGATTTGTTGTTTAATTAGGATTTGTTGTTCAATTACCATTGTTGTTCAATTTAGAATTGTTGTTCAATTCGAAATTTTTGTTCAATTCAAAATTGATGCTTAATTAGGATTTTCTACTTCAATAGGATTTGTTGTTTAATTAGGATTTGTTGTTCAATTACCATTGTTGTTAATTGTTACAGTTCTTTTTCACAAGTGAGCGAGTTAGCTTCAATTCTAGTTAAGACTAACAAGCATGATTATTTATAAGTTGTATTCAGATTTATTTGCTTCCATGATAGGTTAAGTATAATTGCAGAGTGTGTTATGAATTTCTTTTAGAATTACTTCTTTCAGAGTTGATTGGATTGAGTTTGAAGAAGATAGTTATTAGCAATTGCAACGATTTGTTATTATTTAACCTTTGAATTCACTGCATATATAATGCTAACACTCTTGAAATAAAAAGACTTTCCTCGGGTTGACAATTAATGTAGGAATTAAGATTGCCTGTAAAAAGACATTTTAGTGCACCAACACCAACGCTCCCCATGTGTTTTGTGACATGGTTGAACCACCTCTCGTGGATCCGTTAACTCTGGCAATGTGTCAGTTTACTAACACCTGCAGGTTTTGATGTAACGACCTACATGATTCCAACAATGATCTCTACATTGTTCTTAAAGAAATACTTGTCACACTGTCTGTAGAAGTGATGGGAGGAACATGACCTCATGAAAAGTAGGAGATGATTATCAGGTCTTCAGGATCAGTGATGTATGATCTCAGAGGGAGTTATACATATGTATATCTTGATGATAATTCCCATGTTGATTTAATATTCATATTTCTTATATTACTGGCAATGCACCTGATGTAGTAACAGTGAAACAAGAACATACAATATAGGCTCAGGGGGAGATGTGGCTATGAAAGTTCAACATTTTACTTTTTGTGCACGAATCTCATAAAGGATAGTCATGCATATATACAAGTTTTGGTCTAGACAATAGCGTATGTTTATATGAGATGAAGAATATGTGGGAAAAAATCAGGGAGAGGTTCTGATATGCTTCAGTTAGTTATTATTTGGATTTCTAGTTCTTCCATTAGTTGGTTATAGTCTTTTGATGCTCAGATACTACTTAGAAGTAGTATTGCCTTATGATGGTTTATGAGTTGCTGCAATATGACATTTCTACTTTGCTTCTTTTGATGGATTTACTAATTGATGAAGATGGATATGATCAAATATGACAGTGAATAGTTGGCACAGGTTTAAGGTAGAAATTTCTATGCTTTTAATGGTGCATTATTGGCATTATGATTTCTTGAGAATTCCTTGTTGCATGATGATATGTAGTTGTTGTTGTTAAAAGGAAATATGATGTTTTTAATATGTCATTGGTGATGATAAAGTCTTGGATAAACTTGCACTTAGTGGACTTAATTCTACGTGATTAGGATATGCATTCCATGGTCCTTATTGACTTTAGTTGATGATGATGAGTTTCACTCACTACTTATATCTTGTTGCCATTAGGTATTCAATCATGCATAATTTGCATAGGGTGAAATTATGGATGATTCATATAATGTTGTTCTTGGTTCTCACACATGTTATATATGGTATGCTGCTTGAGGATTGTGGCTCTTTGTATAATATGAGATCAAGAATATGGGTTACTAACAAAGCTTGATTACAAAGTCTTATGCTTGGTTGACGATGATGAGTTCATATTGCTATCTCTATGTCATAAGTTATCAATGATGGATGGTTACTTGAGTTGCATGTTGGTGAAGTTGTTTATAATGTGATAATTATTCTTGCATGAAGAAAATGGGCCAAGAAAATGATATTGCTGACTATATGAGGAAAAGGCAAGTTACATAAAGATAAGAGGATGGTTATTCATATATTACTGCTATAACTGTTGGGTGATGCTTGGAGAAATTGCATATTTAGTCACATATTGATAGATTTGGTCACATGGTGATGTTGATGAGGATTGATGTTATACTGTCCTATCTTACCTTAGGTTGATATTCTTGGTTCTCACATATGTGGATTGATACATGAAGAAATATATTGTTGTGCTACAAAAGATCGATATGTCTATAATGTATGTGGATTGAGGCTCCTCCTACAAAGGGAAAAGAGAAAGTTGACCTTGGTGAGGTCAAGGGGATGAGTTGATAATAGATCTCTATGAACAATCTTATGATGTTGCATAGTTGGTCACAAGTTAATGATATTGAAGCTACATTTTCTTATCTTGCATATTGATGATGAGGATGTGCATGGTGTTATTTGTGTTGTTTCTATGGTCTTCCTACCTCATGGTTGAGGTCCTTTTATTTGGTTATAATGTAATATTTTTCGCTTAATATAAAGTTCATGTAAAGACCCATGATGTAATCATTGTAATATTTAGTCATGTTTGGATTATTGGGGTCAAGTCAACTATATATGTAATCCCATTATTTTGGTAATTTGATGTAATGTTGAATCAAATATGTAACCCCACTGCCTTGGGTGATTAATGTAAGTATGAGTCCTTGGTGATAGAAAATGCCATATTTGGTTAAGTCATAGAGTCATGTACTTCTTTCCAGAAGATTCAGCATATGCTCAGGGGGAGCATGGTCAATATACAATGTTTATATTTAGCATATTAGATATACAATGCTCATCCTTTAAAATGGAGAAAGAAGTGTTCATTCATCATTGTTTATCCCTTTTCCGTTGATGTCAAAGGGGGAGAGTAGCTTGTTGTTTGGAGAAGAATGCTTGGTGGTTCTTGGTTCTTAGCTTGGTATGTTTACAGGAACTGACAGATAGACATGTGATGATGACCAAACACCAAAGTGGTTGCTATCAAGTCCAAAGGGGGAGATTGTTGGCATTATGACTAATGTGTTTTCCTTGATGGGAACATACTAGATAAAGATGTCACTACTTTCTTAAGATGTCAACATGATGATTATGCAAATGCTACAGGTGAGATGGACAAAGGAATATCATTTCAGAGAAATAAATATGATAAAGGTAAATTTTAGGAAAGTATGCATGGGTCCTCTGAAGATAAGCCGTGTACATATGTAGGTATGATGAATAGAAGTCGCGTACAATTTTTGCACTATGGTAGTATGAATACCACGGGTATTTACCTTCGTATTGGCCCATAGTAATGAGTGCGACAATGAATATTTGATCTTGTCAAAGAATACCATTGACATTATTAAGGGATTGGCCTAAGGTATTGGCTAAGGCCTAATCTATATAAGGAGATGGAGATCAAAGTATTAGGGTGTGCATGTGATGGATTATTTATGAATGACTTGATATGAAATAGGAGTGCACCAAGGAGCATGGAGATGGATCAGCTCTAATAGATATGAAATGACCAGATATTGAAGAATTTGTTTATGGTTTGATAGCTCTTTGATGATGATATTATGATGTGTGTTTGTAATAGTTTGCATGTCGAGATTTAGTTTTGACAAATTTTGTGTTGCAGCAAAGGTTTGTCTCAGTGATTACAAATCTATACAAGGGTTTGACACTGAGAAGTCATGTACATACACGGATCTTCTACTAGGTAGTCACATATATATTTTGAAGTATGGATAGATATGTACACATGTGTGGTGAATGATAAGCACATACATATGTGGATGTTCTTTACAAGAGTCATGTACATCTGCTATGGTTTTGCAGTATGATCTATTAATTATGTCTGATCAGTTTTGTTATGCTTGTTGTTGTTTATTGATGATGTCTCTCTCATGATAATCTATGTGTGACAGTTCTGCTTTGGTTGAATTGTCTATGGAATGATATGTTGACTAGGGGTGATGCTACTATGTGATGCTATGCATTTAGTTCAATGATCTGTGATGGGTTTAGTCTGTGATTGAGTAATTAATTCAGTAGTACAATGATGCAAATTCTATTATTAGTATTTTGAGATCTTTACACAAGTCCTCTATGGAGAAGTGCATATATACAAGGGTATGATTCAGAAAAATAGTGTATATATTCTAGCATATGATTGAGCAGGGTTTATAGTAGCAACAATAGGTTTCTATAATGGGTAATAGTATTTGGATTGGTGTATTGATGATTAGTTATGCATTGATATGATATGTTCTGGTTTAGTTTGATCGGTTGCAATATTTTATTGAGACTCAGTGATTAATTTGATGATTTGATTGGTTCAATGATTAAGTAATTTGATACATCGATTCATTTTACTATTGTTATATAGTATTGGCCTACAAGTGATTAAGTAATTTGATATACCGATTCGTTTAAATGATGGTAGTGGGTACAATCTGAAAATATGGTGAAAAGTGGCCTACAAGGTTGATGTTTTGGGTTAGGTGGATCCAGTATGAAATATTAAGAAATGTAGTCCACAAAGGAGCTGAGGGTTGGATCCTCAAGTGAGGGAGTCAAATATTCCTTCCAGAGATCTCTAGTGAATCTGATCGGGGTGTTGGAGCTCCCTTCCGATGCCAGGTGTCGATAAATGAGATCAGGGGGTTGGAGCTCCCTTCTAGCGGGTGCTAGAGAATGAGAGAAGGTTGTAGCCTTCTGTAAGTGGGTTCCTACATATTGGTATGAGTCTATGGAAGTACAATATTGTAAGATGTTTTCCTTTATAATAAAATATGAATATTGAGACAAAGACAACGATGGTTTTCTCACACATTGTGTTTCCACCTAAAAATCTTGGTGTCCTCATGTGTTGATGTGTTTATTATGTGTGATGATTTATTTTGTTCTTATTGCTCATGGTTACTTTTCAATTAAAGGATAATGAAATAATAACATATTGGTTAAAGTAGAACAAATGATGAAATATATGAAAAGTTAGCTAATTGGATATACGTTATTTTCCTTCATCATAGTCGTGTACATATGCTAGTTTACTTAATGAAAATAGTGTACAGAAATATGAATAAGAAATTGAAAGGTTTAAGTGAGTTTTAAAATACTTATTCACCCCCCCACCTCTTAGTATTTTTCCCAACAGATACATTTATCATTTGGCCTCATGGGTGAGATAAGTTAGATTTATTTTTTCAACATCTTAATAATCAATTGAGCTCCATTAAGTTCACTATGGAAAAATAAGTAACTTAATGGTAGTCTTCATTTTATTTATGTCCTTATCTCTAAGAAGGATGATGGATAGTTCTCTCATCAAGTATTTCATAAGAAAAATCATACATAATAGTAACTTCATACCAACTCCCATCATTATCCTCCGCAAAAGATGGGAGTTCTTAACACTCTCGCTACTCGTGCTGTAATGGTTTTAGATGAAATTCACCTGGATAATAAGAAAACCCATCTCTTCAAAGTTTTCAAATAGAATGGCTACAATAGGCACCAAGGTCTCATGGCATTAACAAAAGCGAGACTTGGCACTATGAGAAAGAAAGATCCCTTGGATCTAATTTCCGGTGTTCATCATCCTTTTATTCATGGGACCATGGACAAGATTACTCATATCCTTAGGAAGAAAAAAGTCCCTTCCACCTTTAGGCCACTAAATACTATTCAAAATTCCTTAAGATTTGTCAAATACCTAGTGGACCCTAATGGTATGAAAGGTGTTTACATGATCCCATGTTCCTGTGAGATCCCCTAAATTGGAGAAAGTGGTCGCTCAATTAATCAAAGGATTCATGAGCATGCAACAGACATAAGACATGTTAGGAATCATTCCTCAACTTTAGCAGAACATGCGGAAAAAAACGAAACACCACATTTGTCTAGAAGAATCCAAGGTCATTGCAAAAATTTATCACTTCAATTACCAGGAGTTTAGGGAGGCTATTGAGATTAAGAAAATATCTAGTATGTTAAATAGAAATGACAGGTGGAAAAATAGTAGTTGTTGGATTCCTGCCCTTTGTTCTTAAGGGTTTTTTTTTGGCGTTGTATTATTATTCTATATTAGTTTTTAGTATTCTCTATGTTATTCTTTCTGATATTTAATTTTTTGGTGCTAACATTATTATCATTTAGTGTTTTAGTTATAATATGATTTTGTCATTTTTATAGGCTCCATCTTAACTTTTGTTCTTTTTATGGATTTTTATATTTTTGCTCATTACTTTTATTTCATTTTTCCTTATTCTTTTATCCCTTTATATATATATATATATATATAATATATATTATATATATATATATATATATATTATATATTTATATATATATATATTATATGTATAATGTATGTATATATGTATCTATGTATAGATATACACACACACACACACACACACACACACACATATATATATATATACATGTACATGTACATATACATGATTCGACTTTTTTACTTCTCCTTAATTATAACTCCATCTTATAACTCCATCTCTTTGAATGAATTTTTGAATTTTGATCTTGTCCTTTGTATTAATTTATTTTTACACATTTATGATTATTTCCTTGTTTGACTTTTCTTGGTTCTGAATAAATATATGTATATTGATCCTATCCTTTTTTTCTTTCAATATTTTCTCTTTTTAAAATTGGTTCTTAATTAAAAATATTTTTAAATAATTTTAACAAGTTATTAGACATTATAGAAATTTAAAAAATAAATTAATATTATAAAATTTCATTGGGTTTTAACTATTTGAATTTTTACTTCCTCTCTACAACATATATTTAAATTCCCATATTAGAATCTCCATCGCAGTCTTGATGATGAACCACAATTGAGTGTCTGAAACGCATCGATGAAGTTGTTTTGAATGTGGTCTTACTGAAAATACTTTCATGAGAAAATATGAACCACAAAAGCCTGAATTTAGAAAATATATTTATTTATAGATGTAGTCTAACTTATAGACGAAATGACCTTTTGCATGACTTTTTTTCTGGTTAACTTTAGCCAGAATCCAACATATATTTTTTTAAAATTGAGTTTAAGTTGTTTAATCTGTAGAATTCTAGTGCCATAAGGGATTTTTAAGGGTGTTGAATCCATTTATACATTCAAAAATGCATTTTAAACAATAAAAAATAGCATTCTTGCTTCAAATTGTTTAGTGATATTTCGACGAAAAAGTTTATTTCGTCTATAAGTTAGGCTACACCTTTATTTATACATATTATATAATTTTGAATATGAATATATATATATATATATATATATATCTATATATATATATATATATATATTATATATATATATATATATATATATAATATATATATATATATATATTAATATATATATATATATATATATATATATATAGATGTTGGACTCAGTACTTACTTGATAAACAGAAAGACGAATGTCGAGCTATTTCTCTCACTGAGAGATGCGAGAACAACCACAACACCACTAGTCTTCACACTTCGCCTTTTACTCTCCAAAGGGCTTTAGAGAAATACAAAATTGTCCTCAGACAGGCAGCCCAACAAGCTTCTATATTAAACCAAGCAAATATGTACATGCCATGTGAACACCATAATATGAGAGCACACCTCACCGTGTCTTCTCATTTTGTAAAACACTTATTTATAGACCAGAGAAGTCTCTTCAAATTCTAAATCCGGATTTCAATCTTATGCCTAAGAATATGAATGATTGAGGGTCTTGCTGGGACTCATACCTGCACAGTGTCTACTCATTCTTTCAAAAAGAAAAAGTAAAATATTCTTCGTACAAACTAACCACTGTGACTATCGTCACAGATGCAAGGGTCCATGTTACAATTATCACAGGTCATATCAACATTTTTTGCTTTTTGTTGTTCAAGAACCATTAGTAAATATTCGATGTCGGTTTCTTCTGGCATGGGGTCAACTTGGGAATCTTCGTACCAAGGGGGTGCTGAAATTTCCTCTTTATGAGCATCTTTGGTAGATGATTGTCCTTCTTCAATATTTGTTTTATCTTTTCTCATCATATCAAATCTTTATCTTTTTCTTAGAGCATTCGCATGTACTAAACTATCTACCTGAAAACTTTGGATCCAATTTTTGTCTGCACAGAGATGCTTCTCATGATCTACTAGAAATTCTAATCCTGTTAAATCAGGAACTACAATGTTTCTGTCTATAGACTGCCTTATCCATTGTAAACAAATCATATTAACTTCGTCTTTCTGAATCCAATTATTATCGAAAAATATATAGCTACAACTTCCAGATGTTACCAATAGGAAAATAAGGCATAATGTTTCATCACTCCAAATCCCTGAACAAATCAACAATGTAATTAATGATTTAACATTAATTATTAATTTAACTGCTATGTCTTCAATTATTTTTTTTGCTTCTTTGATAATGGCTTTTTTATGAGTTAATGTCTTTTCAAGAAAAATTTTAAACCAGTCAAAGAATTCCTGAATTAACTTTTGATTATTGATTATCTTGAAAGCCTTTGGTTTGGATTCTGATTCTGCCCATAACTAATCAAAAGGATTTAAACTTAATTCTTTTGATAATCTGATTGTTTCCCATGGTGTAGATTGTAATCTCAAATATTTTAGAGATCTTTCTATACACTGAGATATTCTTTTGTCTGTCTTCTTTGTACATCTGCTTTCTTTGATAATCCAATCTGCATGTTCTTCTATCAGATTGAACATTGGAAATTTGTCATCTCCCTTATAATCTTCCCCCAAATTTGATGAAAGGTTTGACGCAATTGATCCCACAGATTTGGGATTCTAAGCGAAAGTAACCATCTGGCTATTTCATTCTGAATGGGGATTTTATGTTCATCTAAAAATCTTGCAGAATTATAAATTCCTAAACTAAAATCAACACATCCTACTAATTGGTAGTAGATAAGTGTTTTCAAAATATTTATCATATGTGGAGTCCAAGGAATGGACCACATGTTTGTTAGAGCTCGGAAAAGGATTTTGATCTTCATACCTTCACATGGATATATTTTACAAAGTTCTACATTTATGCCCAACTACGGACCAATATTTTTGGTGTGATAACCTCTGATTTGATTTATCCATTCATTTCTTCTAAGCCTTAATCCTACCACTTTTTTAATTTCTGTTGTGAGCTCTGGTAACTGTTGTTCACGCCTATGAAGTATTTTTGCCAATGTATATTGGCAGTCATCTTTGATGTCAACCCTAAACATCTTATTCATTTCTCTAGTTAGCACATCGGCTAACCAGTTGGAGTTCCCTGGTATCCACTATATCTCAAAATCATATTGTTGAAACTAGATCTGCCAATATAAGAGTCTTCCTCTAGCCATTTGTCGACCAATTTTTGCATTTAAAAAATACTGAAAATTTTTACAATCAATTCTGATAATAAAATGTACTGGTACAAAATATAATTCAAATTTTTGCAAGTCTCCATTGAATATGACCAAAGTCTCTTTTTCTGCTGTAAAATAATTCTTTTGGTTTGTTGAGAACTCTCCTGATTTGTAGGCATAGATTTGTTCTTCATTATTTTCCCCTCTTTCGATGAGAACTGCTCCCCAAAATTCATTACCCGAAGGTTTGAGCTTTGGTAAGCTCTGAGCTTCTTTCTTGATTTGCTAAACTGTTGTAGTTACCGCGCTGCTCCATCCACCATTTAGGTGTTTTCTGATATTTGTTTTCTAATAATAAAGGAATATATTTATGTACATAGTTTAATATTCCTACAAATATTTGAATTTGATTTTTGTCTCCCAACTCATCTGGAAAAATGGAATTTTTTGTACAATATGAGGCTACATTTGGATTTGTCCGTTGATTATAATAATCCCAAGAAACTCAATAGTCTCTTTGAATAAATCTATCTTCTTATCTCATAATACAATTCCATGGGCTTCTATTTCTTTCATGAAAATATATAGATGGAGAACATGTTCTTCTATATTTCACTATTTTTTAGAATATCATCTATATACACAATTATAAATTCATACTTGCCAAAAATACTATCCTTTCTTCTTTGAAAGAAGTCAGGTGCATTTTTTAGACGAAAGGGAACCACATTCCACTGAAAAAATCCAACTGGACACGAGAATGTTGTTTTATGCTTGTCTTCCGGTCTAATTTGGATCTCATAATATCCACTCTTCATATCAAATTTAGAAAATATCCTTGACTTTGGAATTTTTTGCATTATAACTTCTTGCCTTGGGAGTGGATATTTGAAATCCTTTGTAATAGCATTAAGTGGTTTATAATTGATAACCATTCTGGCTTTTCCTCTAACCACTTCTGCATGGTTTCTTATAATGAAGGCTGAGCATGAATATTGAGAACTTGATTCTTCAATAAGTTTAAGTGAAAGTAGTTCTCTTACCTGTGCTTTCATTTCTTATTCATCCTGAGGTGTGCAGGGAATTATGCTCCTTGAACTCCATTGTCATGGAGCGTCTCTATGTCTTGCATTGGACTTTCTTTATCCCAGAATTTTTAAGGATTGCTGGAAAAGAATTTAAGTAGCTTCTTCTAGATTTTTTTTTGTTCTTTTGACCATCTGTCTTCTCTAATAGCTTTATTAAGAGGTTGTTGTTTCTCTTTTGTTTCATAGTTCTACAACACTTTTTGCTAGTCATTGCTATCATTTTCTTGCTTTCTCATTTTGGGTTTTTTATTCATCTTTTTATTTTTTATTTCTCAATTTGCTAGAGATATCCTATTTACACGCACCGCTTTCTTCTTAAGATTGCAGATTATTTTGTCCCTGGCTATTGTCATTGGGAGAATAGATGTTATGAATGGCATACCCAATATCAGACTGCTTGACTGATCATAATATTGGATGGCTGAAATTTTTATAATACTCCATCCTACTTTCAATGGAATATTGTCTACATAATGTGTTAAGGTAATATTGCCTCCAATTGTCTCTGAATTGATTAGATTTTTTAATGGCTTTCAAGAGGATTTGAATAGACTTGGCCTTGCTGGATTATTAGATCCTCCAGAATCAATGAAAGCATAAACTTCAATCCAATTGTTACCTGACTATAATTCTATTGTTATGTACAAAAGATCATTGTCTCTAACAATTTTCTTCATCAAATTACTTTCAGCCATTACATCATATTGATTAGAAGAACCAAAATAAGTTGAATGACCAATGTTTTTTGGAATAGGGCAAATGCTTGGAGCTTTTGAATAGATATCATTTACTTTTTCTTTACCTTTGACTAATCTTATTTTGATTTCTGCTTCATCCTCTATTTCTGATTCTTTGTCTTCTAATCCTTCTGATTCATCCTGTGTTTCGCTGAAGTCTGAAATGCTTAAGTCTTCTAATTCTTCTGATTCTGATTCTAGTTCACAATCCGAACTGATACAAATATTCATTTTTTGTTTTGTATTTATATCATTTTCTTCTTCTGTATCGTCTGCTTTAGATAGAATTTCAAATAACATAAAGACTTCAGAGCAATCATCATCGCTATGTACAATAGACCAATTGTCTATAAATTCATCCATTTCCAAACATTTCTTTAATTTTGAATATGTGTTTCTTGGACACTTAGGACCAAAATGCCCTTTCTTTTTGCAGATAAAACAACATCCAGATTTTACTGGAGCATTTCTTCTTTTAAAATATCTATATTTTGGAAACGACTTCTTTTGATTTGCTACCCTTCTTACTTTGTATTTCCCATACCTTCTTTTTTTTATGACGCTTCTTTCTAATAGGCGTCCATGGGAGAAGTTCTTTGCAACATTCCTGTGAAGGTTTTGTAGCAATTTCTTGAGCATTCTTTTGCCAACAGAGATATTTCAATTTCTGTTTACAATGATTTATAAGATCTACCCAATATATTGTTTGCAAAGATTTACCTTCTCCTTCTAGATCTTTTAATACTAAGTCACCTATATTATTGGGAGTTTTGATAAATATGTGACCTTAGTCATTAAATCATTACTCAATTCTATAGTCATTACCAACCTGAAATATTCTCTTGAGTACTCATCTAGATGTTTGGCATCTTTAAATTCTATTCTTGCTAAATCAACCATAGCTTGTTTCTTTGAGTCCTCTACCTCTATACATAATTTGGTTCTCAGTAATTGCTCAAATACTAGGAGTCTTGCTTTTCTGAATTCTTCTTGTTCAGCCGGTGATGATCCTTGCCACCAAATATAGACTATACTAGTCATCCTTTTTCTGCCAAGCTAAATATTGAAGCATTATCCAATTTAGCTATTAATTGCATTTTCCATAAAGCACCAATCCAGACCCTTATTGAGTCTTCGGGATTTTTTGAATGATCTAGATCTAGAATATAGCCATTGCTATTTGATACCATTAGATCTTGTTCTATATTTGGATATTTTGGTACTGAATGGAAAATATGGGCTTTATTGAGACTGGGTCTTATAAAACTAGGAAATTTCTTTGCTACATCTTCTAGTTTGAAGTTTCCTTTTTTGAAGTCATACACTTTTGGTATTTATTTTGATGTCTTTTCTATTCCTCCCCCCTCAGAAAATGAAACTACTTCAGTGTGTTTTGATTCAGGTATGGACTGAGAACTAGAGACTTCTGAATCATCCTGCTTAAAATATTGCCATGAGCCCAAATTTTGAAATTGATTAGATTCAGATTTCTTCTTTTCCTTAAGTTCCCTTTTCTTTCTAGGTTCTTCCTTTGCTTGGCTGTTTAATGTTAGATTATCTTGAACCAACTTTAAATTTTGCAATATCTCTTCAGCTTGACATCCTAAATCATCTATTGCTTCAGAAGCATGATTGCACTAGTTTGACAGATGATTTGATATGTGATAAGATTCATCTAGGTCTTTTGGAGATATAGCTGCATGTTCTAACAAAGGAGCACAATCGGCTCTTGTTTTTGGTTGTTGTGACTTATTGTCACTTGTAGTACAATATTTTGTCTTAGGTGGCCAATTTCCACCTCTATGAAATCCTTTTCCTTGAAATTGTCATTCTTCTACTTGAGGTATAAAAGATGAGGATGTTCTAAATGATTTTTGATTTAAAGCTTGGTATCCTTTTGGTAAACAAATTTGACTATCATATGCTGATAATGATCTATATCCCTTAGGTACCTTTGGCTCTTCAGATGTTTGAAACATCACTCCTCTAAACCGAAATGCTTTAAGCATAAATGGCTCTTCTTCTGGTATAATCAAACAATTACTATTTTTTGACTTATATAACCTACTATTGCTTGGTTGGTTTGGTTTATCTATTTCTATCATATTTCTTGGATTATCTACCGATAACCTTGGACATCTAAAGATAGGCCTTTCTATCTGATCTATATGAGAAGGAATTATTTGGATTTTTCCTTTTGAATAAGCTATCCTCTGGGGATGTTTATTTTTCTTCACTACCTTGGTTGCTTCTTGATATTCAAAATACCAACTTTCTGGTAAGCCTAATTCTTTGTAGGTTACTCCTTGAGCTTCTACTATTTCTAGCCCTGTTGTAACGCAATCTTTAAGAATGGATTGTTTCATCTTAGGATGAGCTACATTAGTTAACTTAAAAGAGGCTTGCATAATTATTGACAGACATCCAGATTCTGGCAACATTTTTAGATGTTGCACCTCTATCGTTAATTTCCATGCATCCTTAAGATGTTTATCAGATAAGCTCATTGTATAGTTTGGGTAGATGGTTCCATATTGACATCCTGCAATTAGATTTCCTGTGATTGACCTGATTCTAGCTTGTTCATAATCTAAATGACTGGAGTCAAACAAGTCTGCTAAGACCGGAGCATTTATCCCATTTCTAAATAAAGGTACTAAAACTAATTTGATGCCACCAAAATGTATATAGGCATATTTTTTTGCCTTGACATACTCTTGAAATTTTTGTAACTCTTTTTCTTGAAACAATTTTAGGCCAACTATTTGGGTTGCTTCTCCTGAGATTCGTATTTTTAGTTCTAATTCTTTGAGTGTGATTTTCTTGGTAAGTACTTGCATAGTAGTGTCCTTATAGACCTAAGAGTTGCTTAACTCGGGAGGATTCCACTTCGAAGGATCTATTATAGCTTGTTCCTCTATATCATGTTCGACTTCTCTACTATTTACTTCATCAATCCTTGTTCTATTTACCAAAGAAAATGCTTTTATCATACGATCCATTTGAAACACACAGAAGAAACCTAGAATATAAACTAAACCAAAGATGGACTGAAGTAGCTTTTATCTAATTCGCAATTGTAGAACAAAAGTGATTCGAAGGCTTCCTGGCTTGCTTCAAACTCTGTCTATAGTTTATATGACTTCTCAGAGATCACGGAATAGTAAGAGGCTCTGATACCAAAAATAAAGATGGTGGACTCAGTACTTACTTGATAAATAGAAAGATGAATTCCAGGATTTTTCCCTCACTGAGAGACGCAAGAACAACCACAACACCACTGGTCTTCACACCTCACCTTATACTCTCCAAAGGTCTTTCGAGAAATACAGAACTGTCCTCATATAGGCGGCCCAATAGGATTCTATATTAAATCAAGCAAACATGTACATACCATGTGAACAACATAATATGATAGCACACCACGAGTCCCGGAAAGACCCTTAATCATTCAGATTCTTAGGCTAAGTTTGAAATCCGGATTTAGAATCTGAAGAGACTTTTCTGGTCTATAAATAAGTGTTTTACAAAATGAGAAGACATGGTGAGGTGTGCTCTCATATTATGTTGTTCACATGGTATGTACATGTTTGCTTGATTTAATATAAAAGCCTGTTGGGCCGCTTGTCTAAGGAAAGTTTTGTATTTCTCGAAAGACCTTTGGAGAGTATAAGGCGAAGTGTGAAGATCAGTGGTTTTGTGGTTGTTCTACGTCTCTCGGTGAGAGAAATAGCTCGATGTTCATCTTTCTGTTTATCAAGTAAGTATTGAGTCCAACATCTATATTTTTGGTATCAGAGCCTCTTACCATTTTGTGATCTGTGAGAAGTCATATAAACTATAGACAGAGTCTGAATCAAGCCAGGAAGCCTTCGAACCGCTTTTGTTCTACAATTGCGAATTAGATAAAAGCTACTTCAGTCCATCTCTAGTTTAGTTTATATTCTAAGCTTCTTATGTGTGTTTCAAATGTATCGTATGATAAAAGCATTTTCTTTGGTAAATAGAACAAGGATTGATGAAGTAAATAGTAGAGAAGTTGAACATGATATGGAGGAAGAAGCTATAATAGATCCTTCTAAATGGAATCCTCGCAAGTTAACCAGCTCTCAAGTCTATAAGGACATTACTATGCAAGTACCTACCAAGAAAATCATACTCAAAGAAGTAGAATTAAAAATACGAATCTCAGGAGAAGCAACCCAAATAGTTGGCTTAAAATTATTTCAAGAAAAAGAGTTACAAAAATTTCAAGAGTATGTCAAGGCCAAAAAATATGCCTATATACATTTTGGTGGCATCAGATTAGGTTTAGTACCTTTATTTAGAAATGGGATAAATGCTCTGGTCTTAGCAGAATTGTTTGACTCCAGATATTTAGATTATGAACAAGCTAGAATCAGGTCAATCACAGGAAATCTAATTGCAGAATGTCAATATGGAACCATTTACCCAAACTATTGTTGGAAATAATACTGAGAGGAGGGGTGAATCAGTATTATCAAATCAATGTAACTTTTTCATTTCCATGTTCAAAACCATATACGCTACTTCAGTTAAGGAAAACCGCGTGTATACGCAACTGTGATTAATGCAACCAGCGTATATATAGTAAACTTAAGATTCAGTTAGTTGATCCTTAATGAGTGCACCAGAACATTATTAACCATATGAATAACCTTCTCTTTCTTCCTCCAGGTACCACGTTTCATACATTTTCAGACTGGATACTCATTAAACACAACATCATAATATGAAGGCCATGTTTCATCCAATTTTCATACTAGACCCATCAATATCATTAAAGCACACAATCAACTAACATTAGCATCATCAATCTTTAAATCACTTCAATAATAAATTACCGAAACCCTGTCAACAACACAGTCACCAGAACACAGAACAGACAACTGAATTCTGCAACAATAACCAGACCCAACTGCAACTTCAAGTATCATATATCATAATGTATACGATACTATGACGAACCAAACTTGCGTACATACGCTCTTTCACCAAATCCAACCCACGTATAGATCTATAAATATTGCAGCTATTTCAAACTTAAGTTATACCCAGTTCAGAACATTACATGCATCAGTATATAGATCAACCAATAATTCATTTCAAATCATTTGATCCCGATCTATTCTCAGATCTTGTTCTCCATCAACCGTTGTGATTCCTCCTTAGCTTAGATCAAGCAATGCATCATGAACCCATAACCTGCATACTGGATCTCATACTTCATCAGATATTCAAGACTTTCTCAATACCTTTGCATAATGATCTTCTTCTCCTTTTATAGTCTTAGGGCTTACTTAATACCATGGTCCAAAACCATTGAGAACCAATACTAGGGACCCAATACCCGGGTTCAACACTTCGGACGCAATACCAAGGACCAAAACCATAGGTCTAAATACCACGGACCCAAAAATAAGCTTTCCCACACGTACGCACTTTTCCGTGCATGAAAGTGGGTGCATACGCATATGCGACTTTTGATCAGCAATACCGCATGTATACACGTCTTTGTATATAGATAACCTGCATGTATACCCTACTTGGTATATAGCGAACCTGCGTATATACACGATTTGGTACATAGTGAACCTACGTATAACTTGCCTATGTACCTGACTTGGTATATAGTGAACCTGCATATATACTCATCTTTCTTCATTCTTTGTAGTCTGATCATCAATTCTTTGCTACTAACCTACTGCACTATAATATGTCATCTTGCCATCAAGGACAACACTTGTATCATAATGCCAACAACTATATAATGAGCTTATCTGATAAACATCTTAAGGATGCATGGAAGTTGATGATAGGGGTGCAACATCTAAATTTTTTTCCAGAATCCGAATATCTGTCAATAATTATGCGAGCCTCTTTTCAGTTAACCAATACAACTCATCCTAATATGAAACATCCCATTCTTAAAGATTGTGTTACAACAGGGCTAGCAACAATAGAAGCTCAAGGAGTAACCTATGAAGAAGTAGGCTTACCAGAAAGTTGGTATTTTGAATATCAAGAAGCAACCAAGGCAGTGAAGAAAAATAAACATCCCCAGAGGATAGCTTATTCAGAAGGAAAAATCCAAATAATTCCTTCTCATATAGACTAGATAGAAAGGCCTATCTTTAGACCCCCAAGGTTATTAGTAGATAATCCAAGAAATATGATAGAAATAGATAAACCAAACCAACCAAACAACAGCAGGTTATATAAGTCAAAAAATAGTAATCGTTTGATTATACCATAAGAAAAGACATTTATGCTTAAAGCATTTCAGTTTAGAGGAGTGATGTTTCAAACATCTATAGAGCTAAAGGTAAGGGATATAGATCATTATCTGCATCTAATAGTCAAATTTGTTTACCAAAAGGATACCAGGCTTTAAATAAAAAGGAATTTAGAACATCCTCATCTTCTATACCTCAAGTAGAAGAATGGCAATTTCAAGGAAAAAGATTTTATAGAGGTGGAAAATGGCCACCTAAGACAAAATATTATACTACAAGTGACAATAAGTCACAAAAACAAAAAACAAGAGCCGATTGTTCTCCTTTGTTAGAACATGCAGCTACATCTCTAAAAGACCTAGATGAATCTTATCAGATATCAAATCATCTGTCAAACTGGTGCAATCATGCTTTTGAAGCAATAGATGATTTAGGATGGCAAGTTGAAGAGATATTGAAAAATTTAAAGTTATTTCAAGATAATCTAACTTTAGACAGGCAAGCAATGGAAGAACGTAGAAAGAAAAGGGAACTTAAGAAAAAGAAGAAATCTAAATCTAGTCAATTTCAAAATTTGGGCTCATGGCAATATTTTAAGCAGGATGATTCAGAAGTCTCTAGTTCTTAGTCCATCCCCAAATCAAAACACACTGAAGTATTTTCCTTTTTTGAGGGGGAAGGAATAAAAAAGACATCAAAAGAAATACCAAAAATGTATGACTTCAAAAGAGGAAACTTAAAACTAGAAGAAACAGTAAAAAAATTTCCTAGTTTTATAAGACCCAGTCTCAATAAAGCCCATATTTTCCACTCAATACCAAAATATCCAAAGATAGAACAAGATCTAATGGCATCAAATAGCAATGGCTATATTCTAGATCTAGATCATTCAGAAAATCCTAAGGACTCAATAAGGGTCTGGATTGGTGCTTTAAGGCAAATGCAATTAACAACTAAATTGGATAATGCTTCAATATTTAGCTTGGTAGAAAAAAGGATGACTGGTATAGTCTATATTTGGTGGCAAGGACCATCACAGGCTAAACAAGAAGAAGTCATAAAAGTAGGACTCCCAGTATTTGAGCAATTACTAAGAACCCAGTTTTTTATAGAGCCAGAGGACTCAAATAAACAAGCTATGGTTGATTTAGCAAGAATGGAACTAAAAGATGCCACACATCTAGATGAGTACTCAAGAGAATATTTCAGGTTGGTAATGACTATAGAATCGAGCAATGATTTAATGACTAAGGTCACATATTTATCAAAACTCCCAAATAATATAGGCGACTTAGTATTAAATGATCTAGAAGAAAAAGGTAAATCTTTGCAAACAATCTATTGGGTAGATGTTATAAATCATTGTAAGCAGAAATTGAAATATCTTTGTTGGCAAAAGAATGCTCATGAAATTGCTACAAAACCTTCACATGAATGTTGCAAAGAACTTCTCCCATGGACGCCTATTAGAAAGAAGCATCATAAAAAGAGAAGGTATGGGAAATACAAAGTAAGAAGGGTGGCAAATCCAAAGAAGTTGTTTAAAAAATATAGATATTTTGAAAGAAGAAATGCTCCAATAAAATCTGGATGTTGTTTTATCTGCAAAAATAAAGGGCATTTTGCTGCTAAATGTCCAAAAAACACATCTTCAAAATTAAAGAAATGTTTGGAAATGGATGAATTTATAGACGATTGGTCTATTTTAGATCGCGATGATGATTGCTCTGAAGTCTTTATGTTATCCTAAATTATATCTAAAGCAAATGATACAGAAGAAGAAAATGATATAAATAAAAAACAAAAAATGAATATTTGTATTAGTTCAGATTGTGAACTAGAACCGGAATCAGAAGAATTTGAAGACTTAAGCATTTTAGACTTCAACGAAATAGAGGATGAATCGGAAGAATCAGAAGACAAAGAATCAGAAACAGAGGATGAAGCAGAAATGAAAATAAGACCAGTCAAAGGTAAAGAAAAAGTAAATGATATCTATTCAAAAGCTCCAAGCCTTTGCCCCATTCCAAAAAACATTGGTCATTCAACTTATTTTGATTCTTATAATCAGTATGATGTAAAGCCTGAGAGTAATTTGATGAAGAAAATTGTTAGAGCTAATGATCTTTTGTACATAACAGTAGAATTACAGTCGGGTAACAGTTGGATTGAAGTTGATGCTTTCATTGGTTCTGGAGGATCTAATAATCTGGCAAGGCCAAGTCTATTCAAATTCTCTTGGAAGCCATTAAAAATTCTAATCAATTTAGAGACAATTTGAGGAAATATTAACTTAACACATTATGTAGACAATATTCCAATGAAAGTAGGAGGGAGTATTATAAAAATTTCAGCCATCCAGTATTATGATTAGTCAAGCAGACTGATATTGGGTATGCCGTTCATAACATTTTTTCTCCCAATGACAATAGCCAGGGACAAAATAATCTGCAATATTAAGAAGAAAGCAGTATGTGTAAATAGGATTTCTCTAGCAAATTTAGAAATAAAAAATAAAAAAATGAACCAAAAAACCCAAAATGAGAAAGCAAGAAATTGATAGCAATGACCGGCAAAAAGTGTTGTGGAATTATAAAAAAAAGAGAAACAACAACATCTTAATAAAGCTATCAGAGAGGACAGTTGGTCAGAAGAACAAAAAGAAATCCAGAAGAAGCTACTTAAATTATGTTCCAGCAATCCTCAAGAATTCTGGGATAAAGAATGTCCAATGCAAGACATAGAGATGCTCCATGACAATGGAGTTCAAGGAGGTATAATTCCTTGCACACCTCAGGAAGAACAAAAAATGAAAGCATAGGTAAGAGAACTACTTGCACTTAAACTTATTGAAGAATCAAGTTCTCAATATTCATGCTCAGCCTTCATTGTAAGAAACCATGCAGAAGTGGTTAGAGGAAAAGTTAGAATGGTTATCAATTATAAACCACTTAATGTTATTGCAAAGGATTTCAAATATTTTCTCCCAAGCCAAGAAGTTATAATGCAAAAAATTCAAAAGTCGAGGATATTTTCTAAATTTGATATGAAGAGTGGATATTATCCGATCCAAATTAGACCAGAAGACATGCATAAAACAACATTCTCATGTCCAGCTGGATTTTTTCAATGGAATGTGGTTCCCTTTGGTCTAAAAAGTGCATCTGCCTTCTTTCAAAGAAGATTGGATAATATTTTTGGCAAGTGTGAGTTTATAATTGTGTATATAGATGATATTATAATACATAGTGAAAATATAGAAGAACATGTTCTCCATCTATATATTTTCATGAAAGAAATAGAAGCCCATGGAATTGTATTATCAGATAAGAAGATAGATTTGTTCAAAGAGACTATTGAGTTTCTTGGGATTATTATAATTAACAGACAAATCCAAATGTAGCCTCGTATTGTACAAAAAAATTCCTGTTTTCCAGATGAGTTAGGAGATAAAAATCAGATTCAAAGATTTTTAGGAATATTAAACTATGTACATAAATATATTCCTTTGTTATGAGAAAAAACAAAAAATATCAGAAAACACCTAAATGGTGGATGGAGCAGCATGGAAACTACAACAGTTCAATAAATCAAGAAAGAAGCTCAGAGCTTACCAAAGCTCAAACCTCCAAGTAACAGACAGCTCATTTTACAAACAGACGCATCAGATGAATTTTGGGGAGCAGTTCTCATTGAAAAAGGGGAAAATAATGAAGAACAAATCTGTGCCTACAAATCGGGAGAGTTCTCAACAAGCCAAAAGAATTATTTTACAGCAGAAAAAGAGACTTTAGCCATATTCAATGGAGTGTAAAAATTTGAATTATATCTTGCACGAGTACATTTTATTATCAAAATTGATTGTAAAAACTTTCAGTATTTTTTAAATGCAAAATTGGTCGACAAATGGCTAGAGAAAGACTCTTATCTTGGCAGATTTGGTTTCAACAATATGATTTTGAGATACAGTGGATACCAGGGAACTCCAACTAGTTAGCAGATGTGCTAACTAGAGAAATGAATAAGATGTTTAGGGTTGACATCAAAGATGACTGCCAATATACATTGGCAAAAAGACTTCACAGATTTGAACAACAGTTACCAAAGCTCACAACAGAAATAAAAAAAGTGGTAGGATTAAGGCTCAAAAGAAATGAATGGATAAATCAAATAAGACGTTATCACACCAAAAATATTGGTCTACAGCTGGGCATAAATGCAAAACTTTGTAAAATATATCCATGTGAAGGTATGAATATCAAAATCCTTTTCAGAGCTCTAACAAACATGTGGTCCATTCCTTGGACTCCACATATGATAAATATTTTGAAAACACTTAACTACTATCAATTAGTAGGATGTTTTGATTTTGGTTTAGGAATTTATAATTTTGCAAGATTTTTAGATGAACATGAAATCCCCATTCAGAATGAAATAACCAGATGGTTACTTTCGCTTAGAATCCCAAATCTGTGGGATCAAATGCATCAAACCTTTCATCAAAGTTGGGGGGAAGATTATAAAGGAGATGACAAATTTCCAATGTTCAATCTGATAGAGGAACATACAAATTGGATTATCAAAGAAGGGAGAGTACAAAGAAGACAGACAAAAGAATATCTCAATGTATAGAAAGATCTATGAAATATTTGAGATTAAAATCTACACCATGGGAAACAATTGGATTATCAGAAGAACTAAGTTTAAATCCTTTTGATCAGTTATGGGTAGAATCATAATCCAGACCAAAGGCTTTCAAGATGATCAACAATCAAAAGTTAATTCAGGAATTCTCTCACTGGTTTAAAATTTTTCCTGAAAAGACATTAACTCATAAAAAATCCATTATCAAAGAAGCAGAGAAAATAACTGAAGACAAAGCAGTTAAATTAATAATTAATGTTAAATCATTAATTATATTGTTGATTTGTTCAAGGATTTGGAGTGATGACACATTATGCCTTATTTTCCTATTGGTAACATCTGGAAGTTGCAGTCATATAATTTTCGATAATAATTGGATTCAGAAACAGGAACTTAATATGATTTGTTTACAATGGATAAGGCGGTCTATAGACAGAAACGTTGAAGTTTCTGATTTAACAGGATTAGAATTTCTAGCAGATCATGAGAAGCATCTTTGTGTAGACAAAAATTAGATCCAAAGTTTTGAGATAGACAATTTAGTGCATGCAGATGCTCTAAGCAAAAGAAAAAGATTTGATATGATTAGAAAAGATAAAGCAAAGATTGATGAAGGACAATCATCTACCAAAGATGCTCATAAAGAGGAAATTTCAGCACCACCTTGGTACAAAGATTCCCAAGCTAAACCCATGCCAGAAGAAACCGACATCGAATATTTACTAATGGCTCTTGAACAACAAAAAGCAGAAGATGCTGATATGACCTATGATAATTGTAACATGGACCCTTGCGTCTGTGACGATATTCACAGTGGTTAGTTTGTACAAAGAATATTTTACTTTTTCTTTTTGAAAGATTGAGTAGACACTGTGCGGGTACAAGTCCCGACAAGACCCTCAATCATTCAGATTCTTAAGCTAAGTTTGAAATCCGTATATATATATATAAAATTAATAAAAAATAAATTAACAATAAATTTAATTAATTAAATACATTAATTAAATCATTATATTTACGTATTTTAAGCCTAGGTGATGAATTTTGACCAAACTTTGACTAAATATATTTTCCAAACCATAAGTTAGAATGAGATGAAAGTTAAACCATTGGAAAGTTGGTGACGAAATCCACACAATGAACCAATCAAAACTAAAATCAAAGAAAAGTAAAAATATCATGAAATTAACAAAACTAAAGCACTAGAGTAATTTGACCAAAATTTATATGGAGGGTCCCCATAATAAATTCAAAAATTTGTGGGGGTGTTGTGGCCATAACACTATGATAAGGAAATGTATTCCATCATCCATGTTTTCCAAGAATGAAAACATTATATTTTGGGGAAGAGACAATCATCCACATGGATCATTGACCCCTTCAATGTGTGTAGACATAGTGGAAGCTGCAGAGTTATCACCATTAGAAATGGTCTACATACCTACAACAATTCCATTTAAACATTAAATATAAGAGGGGTATCACCAATCATGTTGCAAAATGCCCCAGTAGGCCCTCGATTCTAGCACTGAAAATGACTTGGAATTTGTTGCCACCTACAAGATGTTTGTAACAGTCCCAGGTTAAAATTTCATGTGATAAAAGTTAACAAAGGTAAAATAAGACCACAGGAAAGGGACACTTATTCCAAGTTTAATGTTGGGAAAAATATCCTAGTGGGCATCACTTGATGTGTTTATGGATAAAAGGAAATTAGCAAAGGCAATGGCTAAGAATTTGGAAAATCAAAAAGGTATTTTTGGCACATTATTTATGAAAATCATGGAAATTAGGAAAAAAGGAAGGTGAAAGGTCCCAGGTTGCATGTGAGGAGGAAAATGAAGGAAAATATTAGAAAATTGGAGAAATTAGAGGCCTCATCAATAAAAAGACCTCAGAGCATCAATTGGTGGTTCTTATCAATTCAGTTTTAGAATTAGCTTTAGAGAGGACAATAGCACCAAGAGGAGAAAGAAAGTGAGCAAGCAAGGAAAGGAAAGGAAAACCAAAGAAGGAATAAGAAAGAAAAGGAAGGCAAGGATCAAGTAGCTTTAACGGGGATACTTGCAGGTAACAGATTTCATGTGTGATTTCCTAGTTGGTTTTGACATGCATGGTATGTTCATGTTGGTATATGGTTCTTTTTCTGTCATTGGCATGGATATTTTCGGGATTCAACAGTGGATTTTAGTCTAGCCTTTCCATTTTTGGATAGCCATGTGTGATCGGATTGTTCTCAGTTTCGAGCTTTGGATTTCGGAATTCAAGGTTGGTTAGTCTTAGGAAAATTCCTAATGGCATAGGAATCCCTTGAATGGTAATAGCAAGGTACATGGTAAATCCTGAGGGTAGATACAGGAAAATTCCTAAAGGATGGTGAAGAAATTATGAGGCATCCAACCTCAGTTTGATTTTGTGATCTCAACACCAGTTTAGTTCTAATCATAGTATGGAGTGGGTGGAGGTGGTTTAACCTTTGGATTCCCTTGGTCGTCTTTAAATTGGTTTATCCCATGAGATCCCACATCCATGCTTGGAGTATGGAACAAGGGTGATTGGATGAAAAAAAGATATGGTTCAACCAATCTATGGTCGGATGGAATGTGGAAGTCCCAAACTCGGTTGGTAATTTCCTATGGTTAATAAAAGCTAAGTTTATCTTTATTTTGGTAAGGAAATGTATTGGTTAGTATGTGGCTTTAATGGTTGTTCGCTTATGGTTATTTATCTGGTTATATGTTGATTATAAGCATGGTTTAACGACATATCTCAATCATGGCTATTTTCATGTTTTCACTCATAACTGAATAAATAATGAATGTAAGACCTAATTGATGTTATAACAATTAATGTGAAAATAGAGACCCTTCTTGTTAAACCTCGTGCAAGTTTTAAATCCCTTATGTTCATACTTTCATTCATGAATTGTAGGTGGCATATCTACCAAGTGTTTGAAAAAATTTCAGTCTCAGTTGGTGATGGTCAGGTGAAGTCCTCATTCCATTTTTGGTTTACAGGCATTGTCTTCATGTATTTTATGACTTCTGAAATATTCATGGATTTCTGGGCAAAGGCTTAGCCCCAAACCTAGAAAGTAGCCTTAATTCTTGTGGTTTCTATCATAACACTGGAAGAATCAAGCCACAATCGTGCTGATGCAGGCCTATTGTAGCAACTAGGAACCCATAGTCGTATGGAGTCCTTGGAAAGGGAGCGAATGGGGCTCTAGGTCAAGGAAAAGGTGAGTTGTCTCAGAGGTTAGATACCTGGAGAAGTTGGGTTACTCCTAGAAGTCATGTGGCACTTGAGGGAAGTTAGTAAGGTCTAGTTGCATCAAATCCATTTCCTTAAGGTCATCTAGGAGGTTTAGTCATATCATAGTAACCCCTCATCTCATGTTTACCCTAGGTAAGTTGGTGAAAGTGGGCAGATGTGAGAGAGGCGATGTTACAGAGTGGTATAACACCATTTTGAGTAGGATTCCCAGTAGTGGGTGGTGATGTTATGCCTTGATTGTGAAAACTTGCAAAGGGAAGTATGATAACTTTGGGTGAGAACAAGTGTTTGTCCCTACAGAGATTCAAGTGCAATGCATGAAGGTTCCAACCCACGAAGGGAAAAGGAAGTGTGCCCCTTGGAAGACTTTAATAGTACGCAACTTGAAAAGAACACACGTACGCAATGAAATCACAAGCTAAGATGTATAATAGTCCACAAGTTAAAGTGATGAGTTAATCCAACAACACAAATTCAAAAAGATTCATACAAATGAAAACGAAATAGTTCATAAGAATATGTGTAAGTTAAATAACATACATTGCAAGTACAACAAGAATAGTCCTATTATATTCACAACATATGCATGAAAGCATGTTGGATATGATTTTATTATTATAAGTGAAAGTTCCATTCATACATACACCATTGATCACCACTAGCCCCCAATATTGGAACATTATAGTCAAGAACACCTGCTCCTCCAAATAATTATTCTCACTCTACGCTACAAAGAAGCCAAGGCTCTTCACAATACTCCTAAGCTCTTTCTAAGCCTATGCTTAGCCAAAATCTTGGCTCCCAAAAGCTTGTTACATGAGTTATGAGGTTCTATATATAATAAGAGGGGGTGACTCTTCAACTCCCCTTTGTGACCTTTGGACTACCCTCATGACTTTTCAACTTATTTACAAAATGACACATTACATGACATGATGACTCTTCATATTCCAATATTAGCACTTGGAATTTCACTTACAACACAATTACAAATAATATTACATTTTATACTTGTACCCATAAAAGACAAAATATTGTAAAGATAACTTGACAGCCTAACAAGACACAACACTATGATGCTTGAGTTTGGGTGAAGTCTAGCTTAGGAACCTCCACTTGTTGCTTCCTAGTCACATATTGGTGCCAAGCTTGATACTATGTGATGGTGTCCCCAAACTACGTGATGGTGTTTAGCTGGAAGTGAACTATGGCCTCCATGGCATCCGGGTACAATGTTTGGGAACCTGTATCCAATTCGTTCTGAAGCGTGAGAAACATTTTTCTGGCTTGGATAGGACCACTAATGAAATTCTGCATGTTCTGTTTGTTTAGCTCCAAGTCTTCCCTAGTGGCATTCTTTCTCAGCTGCTCCAAGTACTCTCTGATATCTTGCCAGACTTGGTTCTTGGATTTGGATTTGGCGAGGGAACCAACTGATGGGATCTCGTGTGTTCTCACCAAGACATCCAAACTACTAAAAAACTATACATATGAGGCATGAATGCTTGTTGTTTTGAATTAACATTCGAACCTTGGCTTTCTCTAGCTCTTCCTGTGGCTTGATTTTCTTCATTAAGTCAAGTGGCGCCCCTTTGTATCACATTGTCCACTCTTGCAGATAAGCAATGGAAGCTTGCATGTTTTTGAGAGTTTTAACAAACCCTTTTCTTTGCTATTGTAGGTCATGCAAACTGACAACTGCTTTATGTATGGTGACAAATCCCTCATGGAGCTTCTGCATGGTTTCTCCAAGTGTTGATACTTCAACAAGTATCGCTGCTCTCATATCCTCCAAGTACACCCATGCAAAAACTACATTCTTTGTTGTTGCACGGAGTTGTTTTTCTTCTTGCTTAGCAACCTATCAGTTTTGTGCCAATTTCTCATTCTCGGTCATTAAACACTAAATGTTTGATCTTGTTTCTCTTGCATGGGCCAATTTGGCTTCAGAAATGGAATTTGGATTCTTCCTAGTTTCTGACACTATCATCCTTTCTCTAATAAATGTAGGTGATGAGTGACCATATGGAAAGTTCTTTCCCTGTGCTTGTAAAATCCTCCTTTGAAACTCATTAAATGACGAATTGTGCACATCCATCATCAGATCATCATCAAGGGGAACAACACCATCTTTCTCACTCAGGGTAGGCTCTGCTGCTGGAGGTGGTGGAGACTAAGGGATGACCTGTGGTGCTCTCGACATCAGATCAACATCTTCATTTTGCAGCTCTTGTTCCATCTCCATTTCTATCACTTCTATCAATTTATCAATCGACTGAGCAAGCTCCCGATCCTACATTTGTTCACCTTCCTCCCCATTTGTTGGTTGTTCTTGTTCCTTCTCTTCAACCTGTATCGATGTTTTTTCCTGTATCATCACAGCTTGCCTCTATTCTTCTTCCTGCGTTTGCTTCTCTTCTCATTCTCTCCTTATCAACTCATGATCTTCCTTCAACTTTCGCTCTGTCTACTACAACTTTCGCTCTGTCTACTTCCTATAACCTCTTCTTTTCTCTCTTCCTCCACTCTGCTCTCTGCATCCTCTACTTCTTATTTCCTTCTTCTTATAAAGTTTCTTTCATGATAATAGGATCTGCTTTCATATTGCAGATTTGTTCTCCCTGTGGATTGTCAGCAATATTCCTCTTTCCCTTGTCCTACATGGGATTGCTGCCTTTTGCTTTTGTTTCTTCTGGAGTTGCTCTAGTCTATGGAGTAGCCTGTGAATTCCCTGCTAAAATGACCAGCTCATGGAATCTATAGGCATTGTAGAAGTACCTTCAAGGATCCTCCTTTGGCCAATGAAATGCCCCATTGATCCACAGAAAGTAAAATCTCACATAGTGGTCCCTAAAAATACTTTAGGGATCATACAAATTAAAGTCCTGAGTGCTGAATTCAAATCTCAGTATCTCCTTTTCCTCGACATCAATGAATTTCAATTTATTTATCTCATATAATCCAATATGCAAAAGAAGGGTGGGCCATGGTGCTTTATTCTTCCTATGAAACGATGCTCATAACCCTGTGGCAAGATGGTACGATACTTCTTACATGATAAGTTTGTTAGTGGCATACCTTGGTAACACATGTGGAGGCTTCTGTCTGCCAAACACTCTAATGAAGGTGCCACCTAGTGAGGCATACCAATCTACGATGTCGATTATCACCTCCATTTATTTTTGTGACATGCAGGGTGGGTCTTCTTCAAAGATAAGCATGTAAAGTGGGATAATGAAGTGGCTAATTAGTCGTGCCATTACTTCTCGATAACTTCATTCTGAAAGAAACTTACAATAGATGTGCACGACATTTTCTCATGGTCTCCATATCCATTTCATGCCAGGGAACTATTTTTGTGCACAAATTTCATCTAGTAAGTGTGCAGACATATAGAACCTTGCTCTTTGACCCTCAGGCAGATTTTGAGCTTGTGCTATATGGGCCTTCAGTTGTCGAGCCAATAGATCTAACCATTTGAATGACTTCCCATCATTCACCACCTAGTCCAATAAGACTTCCCACCCTTCAAGAATTTTTTTCGTGCTCTCTTGACCATGAATCCCGCAAGAGAAGATACCCAAGAGCTGGTAAGCCTTCATAAGGGGCTTTGTCTTATACACATGGGTGGGTGTTTGTTGAAACTTTGATGTCTCCTTCACCCATCCTTTGATAATGTCTATCGTGTTCACATAGTTGTGGGTGGCATAGAAGAGTGAGTCCATGCACTCTACTAGCTCGGGAAAGTGATACATTTGTTGAAAGTATTCTACCTAGACGGTGGCAAGCTTCTGCCCACTAACACTACTCAATGTCATGGCTTTCTCATCAACGTGTGAGATAATTCAACTGATGACATCTTCACACAGGAAAGTTGGATCCTGCATGCAACCTTGTATAGCCTTGATTTCTGAATGTTGAGATAAACCCATCAGTCCTCTAATTCTGCCTCAAATTCCTTTGCAAAATCATCTTTAATCTGCTTCCATGTCAGGGATGGCCCCTTTTCTATAAAAAAATGAGTACCTGTATACACTGGAAAATAAATTGATGTTTGCTCAACTACTTCCCCAGTACTACTCTTAGTGGTTTCCCTTGAATCATCTCTATGAGGTTCCATGGAAAACATGACTACTAGAGAGGTGCTCAACAACTATAGTACTCGTGGGACAGAAAGGCCGCTGATGGCAAGCAAATGTCAGCCTTAAGAAAATCAACTTACAAGGCAATTTCATGCAGCAAACCGAGCATCTGATGGGGAGGATTGCGCAATTTTTTCTAGAAAGATCGATTGGATGCCTATGGGAAATGCACACTACGCATTCCTAGAAGCTAAGGTGGAAGCTTGATGATTGAATTGTGCAATGCACAATTAAACATGGATAGAGGCTTGGGAGAGACTATTCATTGTGCAGTCTTAGTGGCAAAGATGACATGTTGGCTCCTGCAAGTATGCATTGTGTAGTTGGAGCTAGCTTGGACTGTGCATTGCGTAATTCCATAGGCCAATCATGTGGCTTGAGCCTTAGGATTGCATAGTGCCAGCTAGGAAAAGTGAAAACCGATGAAGGGAAATTCAGATCTTCCCATGGGAAGTGTGGAAAATGAGCAGATATGATAGATAATGTGAAGTTGAGTGGAAATATGAATAAGAAAAAGTAAACGCATTGGAATCAAGTGTAGCAATTCAATCAATAGGAAGGAAAATGAAGTATGTGAGGAGAGTCACTACGACGACGACCATTGGTGAAAAAATAGGAAAACTAATGCGACACTTGGGAAAGGCGATATAAAACTTAAAAAAGTAACTCTACAAGTTAAAACAAGTGAAAAATCCAACAACCATGAAGAAATAAAAGTGAAACAACACTTGACACACAAACCAAACAACAAAAAGCGACAAAAAAAGTGGCAAAAGATGACAAAAGAAAAACTCACATAGAAAAGCGACGACGATCACACCGAACGTTCCTTGATATCCTCGAGAATGATAGTGCTCCAAGTTTGAGTGTGAAAATGAGCTCTAGAAGCGTAAATAAATATATCTGAACAAATTAGGGTTTATGGTGTGCATGCCTAAAATCAAGGAAAAAGCGACACCTGGAGGAAGTTTCTAAAAATAGCGCAAGTTCCTCCTTCAAGATACTAAAACTAGATTCCCATTTTTTAAGGATGTTTTTTTACTTTTTACTTTTTTCTTTTTCGGGGAAACTTTCCATGCACACTAGCAAGGAAGACTGCATAGTTCTGGGGAAATAAGCAACTTTCCAGATCAATGCACTACGCAGTTTATGAGCTTAGTGACAATTGCACAATTTCTAGGCTTAGTGTTGGGCTGCCTTCCATGACTGCACATTTTCTGAGCTCGAGGTTGACTACCAGTTAGGACTACACAATTTCCATCATCAAGGCTGCTAGTCATCAAGGATTGCATAGCTTCTAGAGGCAAGTCCAGAACTACTATGAGAGTAAGTTGGGAGATCAACTTATGACTTAGAAGAATAAGCTAAGTGAGCCAACTCAATCAAAATGAAAATATAAGTCTCTGTCGAAGCAAGAATACTTGGATTAATACAAGATGATTTGTTGTGGATAAGAAGGGAGGCTCCAAACTCAAAGCATATGAAAAATTTTGGAGGGTGGTTACAACCGCTACAACACTCATGACACACTAGTAGAAATCCATATCTATGTATGGATCTTATATCATGCAAAACATGTCTAACTCTTTTGGAAGTATTGTTCATTTATTTGATTATCATATCTTATTCACTTAACTTGAGTTAAAGGTATAGTCCCTACCATTCTCTTCATCAACAACACACATAATAAGAAAAGTTAGATTGAGTTGTTTCGATTGGGGATGAGGAGTATATAGATGCACAAGTAAAAAAAATGTCAGAGTCTTAGTTTTCATCTCTAGTGTTGCTCCGTTTCCAGCAGGCCTAGACAATACCCCGATGGAGTCACTTCAGGAACACAAGCATTGGTCTGCTGCTAGCGAACCTTGATAATACCTCAACGAAGTTACTTGCTTCACCTCTCTACACAGGAAGCCTTTCTCTTCTTTCACTCTTTGTTTCATTTTTTCAATTTCTTCAGTTTTTATTTGTTCAAAGAACTATGCATATACACTTATTTATCTCATGGGGTAGAAGAGGGATCTCGACATATTGAAAGTAGTAGAGGTTGTCCCTTTAGATGAGGATGTTTATATGTACCTCTAACATACTTGTTAAGTTTCCCCCCCTATACTTACTCTACTTGACTTAGTTGACAAGGTTTAACTGAAAATAGAAGATCAATTAGAGTAGATGATATCAGTTAAAGTGAAAACATCATGATTTCACCATGATTCTCTCCGAAAGGAACCTATTTTCCTTCAGGGTATCATCAACTAGAAGAAATGCAAGATTCACATAAAGAGAGCGAATATAAAGATAACCAAGCATTGATAACAATACAAATTCCTCTTGGATTTCACCAAGCTTGTCTAAGAAGCCAAAGACGGTCTCATGAGAAAACTAACCTATATTGAAAAGAAAACAAACGAAAGGAAAGAAGAGAAGTGAAAGCAAGAAAGAAAATCAAGGAAATAAACAAGAAAATAAAATAACTACTCCTACTCATAACCTAAACAGAGCATAGGCCAACTTACGTAAAGTGATGTTTCCAATGCAGCCACCAATGGATTGGCTGGCCTATGTGGGTGAGGGAATGCATGTCAAGAAAGTTATACAAGCGTACCAACAAACAACAAAGATAATCCAATACAAACCAAATTGTTTGAAGTTTGAATGAACCTGTAGAAAAGTAAAAATGAAAAGTGCATGAAAGGCACTCTGTGGATGTACCATGGTGTCTAAACACATTGCAAGTTGAATACAAGAATGCACGAACTTTCAAACTTAAAAAATGAGAAAACATGAAGAAAGAAGAAAATTTCCATTTTGCAACAGTGGTTGCTACATACAACTCCTCCAATGACTGAGCAATAAGATCATGTGATATAGATGGAGGATGTAAAGATTGTAAAAAAGATTTATTTTCAATGTGTACAACAGAGTGATGAGAAGCCTAGAAATATTCAACACATTTTTGGTCGGAAGTGGAACTGACCTCAAGACTACGAGAACCTGACATAACCATAAGCTTAGGATGAAGTGCCTCAACATCATGGGGAGTTTATAATTCATCATAAGATGGATCATCGAAGAATGGTGGCTTAGAACTAGAAAGATCAATAGTGGAAGAATCAAAATCGTGATCAAGTGTATCAGTGAAAAGATCATGACAACCATGATCATAAAGTCAAATATCACAAATAGTGGCATCCTCATGATCTAATGAATTGTAAAGAGGGGATAATGGAGAATGAGAAATTTCACCCTCTATGTTCCCAGAAAGATAAGATGAGAGATTGGGAGGGTCAGGAAGAAAAGATTTGTCCTCTCCACACTCAAATGAAAAATTAGCATTCCATGTGTTATGCGAATGATAGAAAGTAGTAATATCAAAACTGAATTTTCACAAGATTGAAGAGAAATGACACAATCATGGAAAATGTGAGGATAATGCAGAAGAGGTGCAGATGGAAGGAGGTCATCCTTCACCATAGGTTCTTGTTCAAACTCCCACACACTCATAAAAAATGATATCGTGGGTCGGCTATTCAACTCCAACTCCATCCAAAAATTGATCCTTCTTAACATCACACAAGAAATTTGAAATAGGTGAACACAACACATCAAAATCCAGAGGATCATAGGGACCAAAGGATGGAGGACGAGGAGATAATACTTCATCACAACTATTATAGTCACAATCCAAATCTACGCTGAAATTATGAGTATGTGTGGTAGGAGGATATGGTGGTAGATCAACAAATGAATTCTTAACTTCTCCCACCTCAACTTTGAGAACTAGAGATGTTTGATGAGAAGGGGATGGAGGGTCACTTGGAACAAAAAAAATTCCATTCCAGATTTAGAAGCTCTAACACCTAGGTATGTTGAGAGAGGTTCAAGAGATTCTAACTCGTGTGGATTTTCATAAATGTGAACAAGATATAGAAATTTGTCTACCAAGAAATGCTAATCAACTTCATCTTTAGGAAATTCAAAGCAGTAATGGATGAAACGATCGTGAAAATCTTGAATGGAGGGTCACTTGGAACAAAAAAATTCCATTCCAGATTTAGAAGTTCTAACACTTAGGTATGTTGAGAGAGGTTCAAAAGATTCTAACTCGTGTGGATTTTCATAAATGTGAACAAGATATAGAAATTTGTCTACCAAGAAATACTAATCAACTTCATCTTTAGGAAATTCAAAGCAGTAATGGATGAAACGATCGTGAAAATCTTGAATGGATTCATTAGGTTATTTTTGTAGTTTTAATATTTTCTTATTGAGAGATTTACGATCATAGAGATCGAAAGCACAACATGATTCTATGGAAAGTTGTTCGAAAGAGTGAATGGATTCATTAGGCAATGTGTTACACCAGTGTCATACATGCCCTTCGAATGTGAGAATAAAAAACCTGTAGCCAACATCCTCATAGTGGATGTTGTGCTTCATGCAAAAATCAAGAAGTTATGCGGTGTTTTCAAATAAGGTTGTTTCACCCTCTCCATTGAATTTTATATTAGAAAAACATGTTGGGGTTATTATTTGGTGATAAGTCATTAAATGAGTGCAGAAATTCAAAACAAACTTCAAGGGCTCAACTTGTCATTTGGCCCTCTTTCTAGCACCAGAAATTTTGACGGTGATGGACCTACCAACATTTAGGAGATCTTCTCGATATGAAGTCCCAACTATAACTCACACCATTTGGCCTAGGAGTCCCAGTAGTGGGTGGTAATGTTATGCCTTGAATTCAGAAATGCATAGATGGAAGTATGATAACTGATGAGCCTCAGTATTGCAACAAGAATGCTACAACTCCCAAGGCTACCAACTTTAATTATCAACCCGGGGTTCATACAAAGTTAAGAGGTATTGGCACTATATGTGCAGCATACAATGTGTCCTTTCTTTACTGTCATGATGTAATGGAGTGCATGTACAGAAGTCAAATCCTAAACTAATTGCAGAAAATGAAATGTTCGCAATGGAACCTTAACATATTGAAAGAAACAAAGTACTAGGAAATAGACTGAAATCAAATGCTAAAACACACCATTTTCTAACTAATTGCTAAGAGGCTTTAATTCAAAAGAATGCTAAGTTAACATGTATGCAATCCTACTGCCCTAAGCATGCAGATTCAAACCCTTCTACTGTTGTGCATGTAAATGAATAAAATAAATATGTTTTTCTTTTTGTCTTTTTTTTCACGTGAGAGTGTGAAAGCTAATCTTATTTGGTGATGTGGCAGGTGGCTTGGAGATGTTGGTGAATGGTCAGAAGGCTTGGAGACAAGTAGGGACCCTTTGCTAGCTTTCCTATAGGCTTTTCCTCAATTCAGTCTCAAAACAGGATTTCCTACAAGATCTCCTAAAAACCTATAGGATCCCTTGAAAACCTACAGGATATAGCCGAGAGCCAAAGGATGGGTGTTGAAGGTGATGAAAAGCTTAGGGAAGGTGGTTGGTGGATGGAATGTGGAAAGGGAGTGCCTAGGACCACTTCATAACTCAAAACCCAAGTTGGGAGGTGGTTGGATTTGCTCAAAAATCTTGGAGAAGTTTCCTTGTGAAATGATGAAATTGGTGAGGGTTTAGTGAAAGAAAGTGAGGACCATGGGTGGATGGAGTTGGGATGACGTTGCTGACTATGAAATCTCTTTGTACTCCTGAAATACCTACACTGCATCAAACATTGACATTTACCCAAAAATTATGCAAACAAGAAGAATTTCAATTATTTAAAGGAAACAAAATTTCATGAGCTAGCTATCTACTTCATGCATGAAGAAAACTTTGTAGAATGATATAAAACATTGATGAGATCTAATGTAAGGCTGGAGATAGAAGAAATGGAAATCAAATCGTACTCTTGGAAACTAGCAAAATGTTGACATAAGTGTGGATCAAGAGGGTTAAAATGGTCTTGATGGCATGGAGATCAATTAGAGGCCTAATCCCAGCTTCAATGATGCTTTTTCTCAATTCAGGCTCAAAACAGGATTTCCTACAGGATGCTACAGTGATTTCCTACAGGATGTACATTACTATAATTCATCAACTGACCAAGCAAATCAAATCCAAATTGGATGGGACAAATTTTGTTATTAACTATGATGTCTTAGGTCCCCATTCCAAGTGGAATCACTCAAAAATACCTCTGTTAACCCATGGTAAAAAATAGAAAGCTAGCCGAAAATCTAGATATTTGAGAACTAGTGAGCTAGTAAATCTAAAAAATGTCTAACATAATCAAGTGAAAATGCAATTGAATAATTTTGGTTATGAACTAGAATGTTTTTTTGATCTAACAAAAGTGGAATCAAATCGATTGAAGCTCGTTAGCATGCTCTAAACAATAGCATAAATTTACTGTTCTTTGCTAAAAAGGAGGTCCGACAATCTAGATTTGGGAATAAAAAGACTAATCCAAGCAGATCAATGATTACTATGAACTTCCAAATATTTTCCAAGGATGAAATAATGCTTGTAAATATTACATTATAAAAATTAATTAAAGAAAAAATATTAACTTTTACTTTTAAGAGAGAATCCAATGGACATGAATTATTTATGTTGTTATGATTCCACATTATGAGGAGTTTTGGTTTGTGTAGGTGCTAGAATTTAATGGAGTAGTCTAACATATAGACAAAATGGTCATTTTTCATGGTATTTTTTCTAGTTAATTTAACAAAAATCGGCAGATATTTTAAAATTTTGAGTTGAAGTTGTGTAATATATGGAACTTGAGTGCCACAGAGGTTTCCTAGGGTGCTAAATTCACATGTGCATTCAAAATTGTATTATAAACAACAACAAAAGAACAATCTTACTTGAAACTGTATTTAAGGTGCTAAACCCATATGTGCATTCAAAATTGTATTATAAACAACAACAAAAACAAAATCTTACTTGATATTGTATTTCGTCTATACTTTAGAGTATGCTTAATTAAGCAAATAATATATATAT